>CANUEY010049606.1:0-195981 GCA_948099555.1 Croton setiger | reverse complement strand
TGCCGTTTATGAAACGGTGTTATTAGGTTTGGGCAGTTTTGGAATATTAGAAATTAATGTGCTATTTCTTTAAATTTTAAAAATGTGTGCTAATTCTTGAATTTCACCCCAAAATTTATGCTATTTGTTTACAGCTCCCTTGTTTTGTTTTGTGATGAGGATTTTGTAATGATCGATAATATTTAGTAATAAATTAAAAATGGTAATTCAGCAGAAAAGAAAATAACTAACTGGTTATTTTTGATCCTTTGTTTCAATGAAACTGTACTTTGGCAATTTGAAGACATGAACGTCACGCTGTCCTGTTTCATATACCAAAGCTTCACACTTTGTGTGCCCAGGGAAAGACAGTGCAAAACGGACTTCAATTGCAAATAAATAAGCACTTCCAGTTTCTCTCTGTGAAAATATTCTTCTGTATTTCTCCTGAAAATCAATCAACTTGCAATTTGGGATGGACAAAAAAGCAGGCGTTCCAACCATCGATCTCCATGATTTTCCTGCACAGTATGAGTTACTCAGAACCGCATGCCAGGAATTGGGTTGTTTCCGACTCATTAACCACACTATCCCTCCATCTCTCATGTCGGAAATGAAGAAAGTTGTCAGATCTCTGCTAGACCTTCCTACGGAAATCAAGAAGCGCAACGTTGATGCAATACCAGGTAGCGGTTACATGGCGCCTACCAAAATCAATCCTCTCTACGAGGCTTTGGGCCTTTATGACGCCGGATCCTCTCAAGCTGTTGATTCCTTTTGCTCTCAGCTCGATGCTTCTCCTCATCAAAGGTACCTCTTGTATTTTCTTTTTCCCTGACTTAAGAGATTCCGGATTGACCCAGATTGACTTGTTTGAATCAGAGAGGTAATTGAGATTTACGCCAAATCAATTTACGACTTGTCTGTGGATTTAGCCCGCCATTTGGCTCGAAGTACGGGTAGCAGCTCCACTGATTTGTTTGATGGATGGACTTGCCAATTTAGAATCAACAAATATAACTTCACCCCCGAAGCTGTTGGCTCCTCTGGAGTTCAGATACACACAGATTCAAGTTTCCTTACCATACTTCAAGACGATGAAAATGTTGGCGGTCTCGAAGTAATGGACAACTCCGGTGCATTTGTGGCCATTGATCCTCATCCAGGAGCTCTCGTTGTCAATCTTGGAGATGTTGCTAAGGTGGTTTTATTAATTTAATTTTCTTTGGGATTTCGATTGAGTTTAGGTCTGAATAATGTGATAATCAATAGGCGTGGAGCAATGGGAGGCTTAAGAATGTGAAGCACAGAGTGCAATGCAAGGAAGCAAGTATAAGGATATCAATTGCTACCTTCTTGTTGGGACCAAAAAAAGCAGCAGTGGATGCTCCTCCTGAATTTGTAAATGATGAACATCCGCGTCTCTACGCTCCTTTTACCGTTGAAGAATTTAGGAGGCTCCGAGTATCCACAAAATCGCACGCTGGGGAAGCTCTTGATCTTGTTCGTATCAAGTCCTCCTGAATTATAAGAAATTGCAGACTGGTGGGTGCCTCACCAATATAGGTCATTTAGCTGGCATATATGGATATCTTATATAGTAGATATGATTTCTGCATATTGTACCTGTAGGTTCAAACATACAACACTTTTGAATTGGCGATTGAGATTATAAAACTATATAACTACTATTGTTAAACTATATATGAAAACAAAATAACAGAAAGAGGAACTTTGCAATTCAACAATAATATCTGTTTAACTAATAAAATTAAAAGAAAAGAAGGTACCATATATGAAGAGAAATCTTGTCCCTTCAATCATCAAAACCAGTTTCTAAAAAAGAATTGTTTTATTCAAACCTCAACTCTGTGCTATCCTCTCTTTGATTTTTTGTAGTTTTGATTGGTCGTGCTATCTTTCTTTTTGCTTCTTATTTGAATTCATATATCGCATAATCTCTGAAATATAACAATAATCCTTATGTTGTATGATTATTTCTAGTTTGGGTGGATGTGAAAACCTTGTGAGTTTGAAAGAAATCGTGCCAAATATTCCTAAAAGCTCCAACACTTCGGAACTTAAAAGCAAGTAAAGAGAAGATTCGATATCAGGAAACTGAATGCTGCTATCCAGACAAGCCCTTAGTTCTAACACTTCAGTTCCTTATCATAACTACTTTTGATAATTCGATATACCCAATTTAGTAATAGCTTTTAAGTGCTATAACACAAACAAGGATCTGAAAATGTTACTTAATCTGTGCATTTTTCACAAGGATTTGTTTCTTAAATACAGGAGAATAAATTAGGAAACCAAAAATGTATACAGCTCTGTTCATCCAAATGTACAATTGCACGTTGCCAGCCTCCCAGCAACAATCAATCAAATCTTGGAAAGAAGATCGAGTGGTAATATGTATAACAAATTAGGACAGAAATCTGGGACTATGTCCTCATCTTACCCAAAACAAAAAATTAGATAAGATAAAACAGATTAAGAATTAATGGAAGAGGAAGTAATTGTTATAGCTAGACAAGAGAACTATCAATGCGCCCCTCAGCGAAGCTTTGAGGGCTAACACATTGAGGGGTCCAACCAGATGTAATGGGAGTGGTATCAGCTGTAACATCGAAGTTGGTGCTACTGCTAGAATCTGGTCCTCCTGCAGAAGGCCAAATGAAAGCTGGCTTGAAAGGTGGGACGCAAGGTGCTGCCACTGATCCTGAGATTATCTGAAAGATGGCTTGTGTTTTGGGCCTCTGGTTTGCAATCGGATGGGAACATGCCAAGCCAAGCAGCAGCAGCCTTTCAGCTTCCTCAACATTATAGTCATTGCCCAACCTCTTATCAACAGCCTCCAATATGCGCCTTTCCCGATGCAGCCACCATACCCAGTCCACCAAGAACTGGAAGCCAGCAACCTTGGTCCAAGGACGCTCCCCACAAACCACCTCAAGGACAACTGCACCAAAGCCATAGACATCAGACTCCCGGGTTGCCTTGCCGGTATGAAAGCACTCAGGAGCGATATAGCCCATAGTTCCTGGAACTCCCTCTAGTTCTGCATAGGAAGTCTTCTCATTTTCCAAGGCACGAGCTAGACCAAAATCGCCAAGGCGAGCATTGAAATTGGCATCGAGCATGATATTGCTAGCTTTGAGATCTCGATGCACCACTTTCTGGTCATACTCATTGTGGAGATAATGTAGTGCTGAAGCCACACCAGCTATGATATTATACCTAAGCTTCCACTCTAGAGTGGTTTTTTCTTCTGTATTGAATATGTGGTTATCCAAGCTCCCGTTTGGCATGTACTCATACACTAGAAGCAACACTCCATTCTTGTGGCACCAACCTTGCATTTATTTTAAAACAACAAAAGAAAAATGAACTATTATCAGATTGATATGCACATATGATATACCTCTGTCAAATCCACAATCATTTGCACATTCACTATCATGAAATTTAAATTCCCCATGAAAATATATGAAAACAATCTCTAGATCAGCATGTTGTAGGATCCTGTTCTCTATTACGGACCCTGCCTCTGCTTTCAATGTAATTGGTTGCTAAAAGAGACTAAAAACCAACCAAAAGTTCTCCTAAGCTGCGTTTCCGTGAAGGGTATCAGTAAGAATTGGATGAGGATAGGATTAGTTACTTATTAGTCTAATAAAGAAATGATTTTTCCAAATTTTTTGGGTTCCTAGAACAAAAGCAGCAAAAATTATCATTTGGTCAATGATAGAACTATTAGAGAGGATGACATAAAAGAAGCCTTACCCAGTAATCTGACGAGATGTTTATGGCGGAGACGATTAATGATGGTAAGCTCAGACAAGAAATCGTCTTGACTTTTAAGATTATCTCTGGAGAATTTTTTGACAGCGACTTGAACATTCTCATTAGGCAGAACACCTTTGTACACAACACCAAACCCACCTTGACCAAGTTTATTCTTTTCATCAAAATTGTTGGTCGCCTTCTTCAGATCCTTAAACTGGAATTCACTCGGCGTTCCGGGTAGACTCTTCAGCGCTCCTAGTAAGCTTGGATCGGAAGACGCCTTCTTCTTCCTCCGATAATAGATCAACCCTGCCACTAATATAGCTAATAGAACCAATACACCCACCCCAACTCCCACACCGATCTTAATCACCTTATTATCATTTTTGTCATCATTATCAACAGCAGATGGCAGAATTTCAACCGTCAAATTCCAGGCAAGAACGCAGTTGAGCTGGTAGGTGCTGCCTGTGGAAGCAGCAAAGCCAAAATAGGAATTCTGATTGACGAGGCCTTGGAGGTTCAGATTTGTACTCGTCAACACCGGGTTTTGCGGTTGGGGATTTCCTTGCTCCGCCATGTAAACCTTCAATTGTTTACTTCTGCCATCGTAATTAATCCAAACCATGTATATTTTGGTTCCCTCCGGCGCCAGAACAATGTCGAAGTCAGAAAGCGACCTTGTTTGCTTGGAACGAACGCTGTGAATATTAAGGCCTATATGGTTGTCGTCGGGATCGAAATCCTCTTTGAAGGTGTCGAACTCGATGGCTACGATGCCGTTAGAGGAAACGCCGTCGGTGGTGGAGTTAGTCAGACCTAAGTACTGTCCACTGCTATTAAGAGGAAGGTCAGCGTTTGGAGCAATTAGAAAGGCTAAGCCTTCTCCAGGACCAGAGGAGGTATTAACTCTGTAGATATTCATGAGAAAGGAAGTCTTGAAAGAAGCTACTCTAGCAGCTCCGCCTTGTCCTTCCCAAAGCGTGAAAGCCTTATTAAAGAATACTCTACCGGACCTATTGGCAAGGGTAAAATTACCGGCGGAATCCGGAGTGATTTGAAGAGCATTATTGCTGATAGTAGCCGGCTGTAGAACTGCAAAGGTGGTGTAGTATGTGCTGTTGAACGGACCAAACTGATACTGCTGAGCGACGGAGACGGGGACGGCGTCAGGTAAAATAAGTAAGCATAAAACAGTTACGGCGGCGAAACTCACCGCCGGCAGATCCATTTAAATTGTAATGGCGGCTGAAGGAAATTGTTATGGCAGAAAAAACCAAATAAAAGAAGAAAATGATGAAACCTATGTTTGTTTTACTGAAATTATTAGTATTATGTAGTAAATTATATTAGCAAGTTGCAATAATAAACTATAATCATAAGGAAAAAGAAAGAGAAAAGAAAGTTGATATTATTGAATTGTCTTTTAGGCCATACTTTGTTACTTTATGTAATAATTGTTAAATTCGAAATATTACGCGGATTGGTCATTCTCATTATGCAATTAGACTATGACTTCAAACAAATCCTCTCATTTTAATATATACTTGCTTACAAATTAATGCAAGACGTGGTCAGCTTTTTTTTTTTTTTTTTTTTTTAAGGATAAAAATGCTCCTTTTCACTCTAATCTTATGTGAATTTTTCTAAAATAATTTTGATTATTAAAGCGAAATTTTTATAATCATTTGATTTTGATTTTTCGATAGTAAGAAATTCAAAGAATGTATTGTTTATCCATAGATAGAGATTTTTTTTAAGAGAATAAAACTCAACATTGAAATTAAGAATTCATCGCAAAATAAAAATCGAAGAATGTTAATCCAAAGAAAGAATCGATTATAGCGAATGGAAAAGTAAAAATGGCATCCATCTAAGTGAGGGACATACCCACTGCACAAAGTATGTTACTGAATTGCACCAGCCTTGCGTCTTCGTCGTCAAAAATGGAAGCTAACGAGAGAACCATGCATAGAGCATATTTTTGGTTGTTAGGAGGTGGAAAAAGACCATAATCAAGTTAGAGTTGCTAATTATGGTTAAAAAGTTAAGTGGAATTGGAGTTTTTATTTGAATTCGGTGATTTAATATATATAAGCAGTAAATGTTTTATTTAGTGGAAGTTAAGAAAAAAAATAACAAATGGAACATGATTAGGTGATTAATGTTACGTTAAACGAGCATCACTGTCCTAACTAACATCATTATTTGTTGATTAGATTAAATTTAGTAATTAAAAAAAGACCAACTAAAAAAGGAAGACTTTGATTTTCAAAAGACTCGTATTTTACACTGCTTTTGGGTACGGAAGGCAATTGTAATGACAGATATTATGCCAATTTTGTCTAACTTTAATTATCTTTACAGGTAATCCCACACTAATTTTTCTTAAAGTGAAGAAAGCACATGAGGTGTGAATACATCATTAAAATAATTCATATATTCTACTAATATAATAATACTTATGATTCCAAAATCCTTCATTACTCTTTGTTTAAAACAATTTTTTTTTTTTAAAAAAAAATCCTTAATTACCGTTCAGTATATTGTCAACCAATAACTATAATACGAAATTTTATTATCCAAATCATTTTATTTGAATAAATATTTTTGTTACTTGGCATATTAAATTATGGTCCTTCAATTTTTCTGCCTCTTCAAAAATAAAAAATAAAAATCATTTTTCCACTATATAAGGTAAAACTTCAACCCCTACGTACTTCCTTTCAATTCAATAATTCATTTCTTTTTTAGAAAAAAGTTTCAATCAATACATTTATTCTTTTAAAAGATCAATAATGATACTTATTTAATTTCAAATGCTACAACAATAATACCTAGTGATTGATTCGTATGCAATTTGCAATTTTTTTTTCATAATAATAATAAAATTAAATTAAATTTGTCCTTAAATTTGCACGTGCTTATTAAGAAGCATTTGTAAGGTATATCTACAAGAGATTTGCTATTATCCTTGTAATTTACAATTTCAAAATTAAAATTATTAAATTAAATAGATAAAAAATTATAAATATAAAAATATATATGTTTAAAAAAAAAAATTAAATTAGTCCTTATGTTTATAATTGTTTATAATTTTTATCAATTTAACTTAATAATTTTTATTTTGAGATTATAAATTGAATTGAAATGAGAATTTGTTAAATTTTCAAATTTGGTCCGAAAAATATAATTGAGATGAAATTTGGACCGATTTTCAAAATTAGGATGAATTTATCACAAAGGTCAAAGTATGGCGATTTTGTGACAATAATAAAAAGTTTAGGTGTTTTCTAAATAGGTGGTGGAGAGTTTTGGTTTGAGGTCACCAATTTTCATCACGAACGGCAGCGTATTGACAGAAAACTGCGTGGTTCACGCTTAATAGGAAAACAAAACCGTTCTTGAAACAAAATCCATAACCTAAATCGATTTTGATTTTGAGAAGTACCTTCGATCTAAACTCTTCTTCTTCCTCACGCGTTGCCTTCTGTTCCAGTGAGGCTGTGTGCGAGAGAAATTCATTGTCCCTCGCTCACGAAGCCCAGCTCTCTTTTCTGGCTTCGACCTGCAGTAAGGTTCACGGTTCTCTTACTTTGAACGTGTTGAATTGTTGATATCGATTTATGATTCTTTAATTTTTCATTCTGGAGTCTGAACAACGAACAAATTTCTTATGAGATTTCTTTGATTTTGAAGTCTTTGTTTTGAGATTACTGAGGTTGGACTTGTCAATCTGAAATTATACTTTGCATACAGTAATTTGAATTCTTGTGATATTAGCGGCGAGTTGCCTCATATTCATGCTCGTGGCTTCGCTTGAGAAGCATTTTGTAGGGGCTTGTTTTTTTTTACTCTAATACTATTGGGAAAATAGTTATGATGAACATACTATTGATTAGAGAGGCTATTAATAAACTTATTTTTACTAAACTTGGTATGAATCATAAAAATTTCACAATACCGGGAGACAAATTGAAATTGTTTTTGTCTTGTTGCTTTATGTTAAAATTGCCTTGAATTGTTATTGTTTACATGAGTCCCTTAACAAAGTGTAGGGTAATAAACCTAATTGGGATTAATTGCATTCCAGCTTCTCAAACATTGCCTAAGAGTATCATCATTATATACTTCTGCACATTGATCTTGCATGGAAATAAGGCAATAAGGAAGGTGCTTAATGTTTCAAGCATCTTTCTTTTGTGGGTTTTAGGATACAATAACCTTATTTATTAGGTAATGGAATAGTTGATGGATTAATTTCACAAACCATATAAGGGCAAATTAGTTTGTTCTCGTATGATGGTACATTGTATACAGTATATTAAGCTACGTCACACTGGATCTCTTTGATCCTATTTTGCATTGTTGTTAAAAGCTGAAACTGCCTTTCAGGGAAAGATCCAGTATTATTCATAGTGTTGGTGTAGCTATTTTATAACCTTGGTGATCAATGAATGTGGAGTGCACCTTAAAAGCAAATGTTAAGGACTTTTGATCATTGTTTTCAAACAAACGGTCTTTTTTAACAATTGCAAACATAGCCTTTGATAGGCTTACTTACTGGTTAATCTTTGTAGCTGCATGCTTTATGCAATTGATATTTGATTATTTGTCAACATCTGCCTATGCTCATATTTTGCTAATTAATATGTTGAAGTTTTGTATATATGAAAATAAGTAGCATACTTCATTCATGCAGAAAACACTCTAGTTAGCTTTCATTCTAGATTTCTGAAAACATGCAAGATCCAAGGATGTTATCATCAGGAGATATCACAAATTCCAAGCTTCAGAAAAGTAAAGTCTTGACTTCTAGGACTTCATTGATTCCATTACAAGAGAAGGATGTCAGAGAGGTTAAACAGTTGCAGGGGACTCTAAGAAAAAGCCAGAAGGCCTCCAGAAGGAACTTGAAGAACCAGAGCTCACCACTGGTCCAGCAACAAGAGAGGTCAAACTCTGATTCTTTACCTGACTCCTCGACATCAGGAAATGAATACCGTGCACTTAGAAGGAAGTATTTGTTGTTGGAAGATGAAAGCTTTGGTTTAGGAAGAGAGTTGAAGGAAGTAGAAGATGAGGTTAAGACTCTTGAAGATGAGAAGCTTGCACTGTTAGACCAGCTTGTAGTGTTGGAAGGCCTAATTGATCCTTCAGAAGTGCATCCTCATGAGTTGCCATCCTTGTAACTTCAACTCCAAGCATCTGCCGTAGATGAGTTCCTAGATGTAATTGGCTCACCCCTTTTGGTAAAATGTTTTTCAAGGCCAAAATTGATTCAAAATTAATTAATTACTGTGTAATTTTTTAAAGCAAATGTCTTGTACTTGTTTAAAAATCAGAGATTTAAGCACTTTCTTATCATTAGTATATATAAATATTAGAATTGAAATTATGCTATAATTTAGCTTTTATGAGCACTTTCATACTGGATATTTTTACGAAGGGAGAATGGATTTGCAATCATGGCAAATCAGGCCAAATACCCCCAACTTCCTTTCTTATTGGCACCCACTGATTTATTTGATATGTTGGAAAAGAAAACCTAATATCTTGATTTACCAGGGAAAGCAGTTTCCTAATTGAACCAACTGATCAACTCAAGTACCTAGTTGAGTCTTCTATCGGACTTTTGATGGTTTCAAGTCGTGTTGAGCTTGAGCCCTTCAAGTGTATCAAGGATAATGATATATGGGGCTGTATAAAACCATAGAATTGAAGGTATTTATGTTTGATTTTAGTAGTCGGAACTCGCGAAGGGTGACAAGTATAGGAGATAGGTGTTGTTTCTTGGATGCAACTCTTCCATGTCATTACCTTCTCTTGGAGCTAGGAACAAAATATATTTCACGGACAAACAATCTTCCCCAGTTTCATGGAGGCAAAGGTGTTATTGTTTGGTTTATTTGTTGGTTACTGATATATATACCAATGAAAACCAGGAAAAACAAAAGTAAGAGAGAATCATGAATGAATGTCCACTGGTTTAATCATTTAACAAATCTTACAATAATTCTTTGGCTTCTATGTATGATCAAAGTATATCAACTCTACACCAACATTTGTGTATATTGTTGTAAGGCTCTCAATGCTCCTCCTGTATGAGTATATACAAATTTAAGCCATCTTATATCATCAACCCCATACTTGAAGATGCGACCTGAACAACAAGAGGGCTCGTGACTTGTATATTTCTGTTCCTCCATGTCAAAAACCCAAATGCATACCCTTTTGATGGAGCTGTCACCTTGAAATTCACAGTAAATGTTATCTTCTGGCCATATCTGTCGAATATTAGTCTTTTTGGAATAACAGTGACATTAACCCCCATCGGATTAGACACTACAGCTTTGTAAATGCTTCTTGGCTTGCCAACATTGGTTACCGTTCGAGTTACCGAGAAGCTGTCTTTAAGACTCAGGACAGTGATAGAAGGATAATTCAGGCTGGAAGCTGTTGTCAATGTCTGATTGCATGTGCTATTGTCTCTAGTGACCAGATGTAGCGATCTCTCGCTGTAACCAATTGAGCAGAGAAAATCTTTATAATCTGTTGGTTGTGCATCATAGATCAGACCAGGATCAAGGACTCTTGTTGGGTCAACAAAACCTGATCCATAGTCAAATGCATTACCTCTTCTTTTGCTAGGATCAACAGTAATGGGTTTGCCATTCTTATTAAGAACTGTAGCTGCATGTTCCATTAGTGATCAGTTATCGGTTAGAGTTCTGAATAAAATATACTGCAGTACAGTAACTTCACATTATATTGAAGGGAATGAATGATTGCATTAAGTTGGTGGCTTAAGTTTTAAATTTGGAAGGAGTTCTGCAGTATAAGGACGCACAAGAGATTGATTCATTATGACCCTTATGGACATACAAAAGATAGATTCGTTTATTAAGATTTGTATGTGTCATATATCATGAGAACTTACCAGTAGTCATGATTGCAGATTTGATGGCAGATGGAGACCAATAAGGATTAACAGCTTTTATCAAGGCTGCAATCCCTGTTACATGTGGGCAGGCCATGGAAGTTCCTGAGAGAACATTAAATTGCATTTTCCCAACTGCTGGAGACCATGCCGCAAGTATATTCAGTCCAGGAGCTGAGACATCAGGCTACAACGCAAGAGAATCAGAAGCAGAAGAAATAATTATGTAATCTAAGGAATCTGTAGTTAAAAATCTACCTTCAAAATTTCGGGAGTTAAAGCATTGGGCCCTTTGGAAGAAAAAGCTGCAATACGAGGTGCAGGTTGTGAGCCCAAAACTGTCTTTGCATGCGATATTTTTGCTATTGGTTTTCTGTTTAAAAAGGCATAATGACCTGGATCAAGAAATAGGGAAACTTGAACTAACAGCAATATCATATATGAGAGAAAAAGCAAACCTCGTGCCGCTAATATAAGATAGAATCTGGTGCCCTATCTCCTTTCCAACAATTGCTGATGGGATTGTAAAAGGAATGGCAACATCTTGATCTTTTTCATCAATAAGAATCATCCCAACTCCACCAGCTTCTTTGACTACCTTACTCTTTGCCAACTTTGACTCAGTTGAACTTTCAGCATGATGACAAACGAGGACTTTCCCACTGGCTTTAGTAATATTCAAGGAACTTTCCAAACAATAACTACAATACCAAATAAGAGAGTAAAAATAACTTAAGTTATCCTTACACATTGAAATTTAAATTGCACTGGCTTTCAAGTACCTGTTGCTTCACCTGGATTGATAAGGCGTGAAATACCCAGCATAGGCTTCAGAGGCAGAGATGATCCTTGCAGAGGCATTCATTTCAAAAAGGCTGAGACTTTCACCCTATTTCATGAGTGAAGACGAATAAACTTCAGTCGTTCTAAAGTGAAAATTTATAAATGGAAAAAGGAATTGCATTACCGTAAAATTAGCAGAACTTCCTAGGGCGATATCGGATGCAAAGTCCCTATCCGTTGAACTAGCAGCAACAGTGATCATCCATGGAGCAAGGTTTGTTGCAGAACCTTGATTCCCTTCATTTCCAGCTGAAGCAACTACTAACACTCCACGGCTAGCAGCGTGAAATGACCCAATAGAGATGGCATCATTAAAGTAATCACCCTGGGGTGAATCTGGACCTAGAGACACTGACAAGATGTGAACTCCATCTCTGATTGCATCGTCAAAGGCAGCTAGCAAATCAACATCATAGCAACCCGAGTCCCAGCAGGTTTTGTACACTGCAATTCTTGCCATTGGTGCACCCCCTCTAGCTCCCCCAGCTGCCAACCCCTTGTAATTCATGTTTGACACATAACGGCCAGCAGCTGTAGAGGCTGTGTGGCTGCCATGGCCAGAGCTGTCTCTTGGAGACATAAATGACATAATTTTGGTTCTATCTTCTTCAGCTTCATAGCCACTCTTATAGTATCTTGCTCCAATCACTTTCCTGTTTCATACATTATAACTGGCAGTGAGAATCTCAAATTAAAATTTAAAAATTCTAACCATTTAATTTGTGTTGTTTTAAATAAGAGAAGTATATAGTATGAAATGAACCTGTTGCAAGATGATGCATTGAAAGCTTGTCCTGACTGGCAGCGGCCCTTCCATCTAGCTGGGACCGGAGGCATGTCCTCATCGCTAAAACTTGGAGATTCAGGCCAAATTCCTGATTCAAAAGGATATTGGAATCAAACATACTTCTGCTGTTCATTCATTCTTTTAGAACTTTTCACCCTCCAAAGTACACATGTTCCACATTAACGTAGAAATATACAACAATGCGTCATAATATTAGTGAAGGATAAAGAGAAACAACCAATAAAGCAATTCAATGCTCTCAATCAGCACTCACTACCACATGAAAACATAATAAATCATTGGCAATTCAACTTCAATTATGAAATGGTTAGCAGAGGTAGCAGTTTGAGATGCTTACCCGTATCGATGAAACCAATAATAATGTCCACTTGATTCTTGGTAGAATGTCCTGGAATCTCCATTGTTTCTTCACCCATAAGACCCATAAAATCCCAAGAGTGAGTAGTATGAAGTACTCTTTTCAGATTGGGAAATACAGATACAACCCCAGGCATCTCTGCATAAAAAAGTAGAATTTTATTTTAATCAAACAAACCAAAACTAAAAATCTAATAATGATATAATAATTTGAATTGAGTTACTAGCAATCTGCAAAGCTTGCTGTTCTGTCAACTTGGCGGCAAATCCCTTAAAGCCATGCTTATAGCTATAAAGATGAGAGGCCTTTGCTCGATCTTTGCTGTTGTGTGGAAGCAAATTAGTAAACCAATTAGTATAATCACGGAGATTAGAGAAGGAGAAAGGTTAAGGGGAAAGGCAAGACCTTCCACCATGAACAGCGGCGAGAATTTGGTGGTTTTGGGCGAGAATGTGACGGGGGCGGTCTTCGCTGGTTTTGCTTCCCATATACACTACATAAGCCTACAATGTCCGAAAGCAAAAAAGCAATAGGACATACAATAGTTGGGTTGAGCAGTAAGACTTGGATTGAGCAATAACACAAACACATGGCAAAGAAAACAATATATGAACCTTAGACTTAGAGGAAGAAGAAGAAGAAGAGCAGAATCCAAATTCAGGCGCAAGCAGAAGACTGAAGAAGCAACACCACCACCACCCACTGCTACGACGGCGAGGATTGAGGGATGAAGCCATCTGGGTGAGTTGTTTGAGTATAACCGTTGGGAGTGAAAGAATGATTAAGAAGTGAAAAGAGAGAAGAGAAAGTGAAGTTGAGTGATGTGATTCATAAAAAGATAGAGCGAATGATGGTGGAGTGGAGGAGGGATGGGATTGGATTTATAATATACTAATATTTTATTTATTCTGCGAAAATTAAAAAAAGAAGGAAACTTTAGCTTTGCTTTCAGAGCAACACATGAACACAAAGCAGCTGCCCTGTCTCCACTTCTAAATATGCCATTCTCGCCCACCAATTAGAAACCAAAGTTATAACTTTAAACCATATTTAATTCCTTCAAACCATATTTTGTTGCCGATTTGAAGCATATTTCTAAGAGACGGATTGCGTAAACCCATTAAATTTAGAACAAAAATTATATAGGGTGAAGTTTGATTTTATACTGATGAGTGTTTCTAAAACAAGAAAAATGGTCTGCCCTACCCATAAAGCAGACACATTTCCTAAATTTAGAACAAAATTTATAATGAGATAAATGTATTCCCTGAAATTGCTTGAAGAAAATGATACCACCTTTGTCATTTATCCAAGTGATTGCTTGCCTATAAGTTAAAGCTTCATAAAGTATAAGCAAAGTTTTGTAATCAAATTCCACATTAATTAACAATTTAATCATTAAATTACGGAAAATCTTATTGTTTTCATAATTTCGTATCATAAACAACCAGATTGCTTAATTGATGTTTTAAATCTATATATGATTACAAAATGTAACACTTGCTAATGTTTTATTATTATTATTGTTGTTGTGGAGGAAATAGTCCAAATGCGAGTGATGGGGTATCCAATGATTTCAATTCAGAATTTTACTTAATATGTCATCAAAATGCTCATATGGGATTACTTTTCTTTAAACTAAGTCACATGGAATGGAATACTTACTATCACCTTATTTGTAGAATTATAAAGGGAATCGATTGCTTTGGTGGACTATAAATATAATATCCCATCCCAATACCAATTTCGGTGCAAAAGCCCTTTCTTTCTTTCTTTCTTTATATATATATATATATAGCTAATAAGCAAATTATGGCCGCAATTTTCATAAAACTGATATATTAGCTACATGTGTTGAACTTTTGTTATTCAATATTACAATACACACAGCAGATAACAAATCATCATAAAGAGAACTCAAAAGATTTGTTCATCTTCCTATATTTTTTTTTTTTTTTAAAAAAAGAACATATTCCTTACGTCGAAGTTACCATCGATGCCAAGTCCAAATCTTCATCTGAATCAATCACCTCTTCATAGTCATAATATGCAGTCACCTGTAAAAAATTCAAGAACAATGCTTAAGTGCAAATTCATCGTTTCATATCTTAGTAAAGGAAAATATAATATAGTTCATACTCTACCTGTGGTCTTGGAGTGATTGCTTCAAAACTATGGAATTGTGGATCATCAAAATCAGGGGATTTTAGAACTATGTAAGCCCCTTTGTTTTTGTATCTATCCTCAGTTGCCTGTGTGTATCAAACAAAATAATTTGTTGGCGAGGGAAAATACGAATTATGGTGATTAGCTAACAATAAGATTTCAATTAATGATGCTTGAATAGTATGATTAGCTAAAAATTATTGGCTAGCATTTGCCTTAACTTGTAAGACCAATTTATAGCACAGTAACAGTCATTTTAGATTCGAAGTCAGCGTATCCTTATTTAAGAAGCAAACTTTTCTTTCGTGATGAAACAATAACAAATAAAACTGAACAAAGTTTCCTTTTTCTTGGATTTCCCAATTACTGTTACTTGATTTCCTATACAACCAACAAACTAGTTTAAGGATACTGGAATAAGTTGTAACAGGACAAGTTTGGTAATTCTGTCTGACTCTCTGTGCATGTGGGAGGTATGCTGGAACTAGATGATGATGATGATGAATAGTAGAGTTAAGAATGTTAATTGTCAAATCTTTTGTGCATGAATGAAAGACAACAAAAAGCAAAAGAGTGCAGTAGGTTTCAAAGAAACCTGAAATTGCGGATAGTCTGGAGCACTAAACACTGTTATCAGCTTTCCCGAATCTACAACATGGTCTATGGTGTAACCTTCATCCATCCCTGAAAGCCCGGGCCTCTTTTCTCTGGCATCAGGACCTTCATGGGACCTGATTATTACCTAAGACCACAATTAATAAACCATTATTCAATATCAGTAATACAAAAGCAAACACCGGCTTCTTCACAACATTATTAAATTATACATATAACACTTATAATCCCAAATTACAGGAAAAAGGGACCCTTTTTCTCAAATCTATTGTAAAAGTTTGAACGGAGTGCTTCCAAAGTAACTAATCAGAATAAGCAATAAAAAGTCAAACTGATAGATATGCACATACCGATAGACATGTACATACACTGTAACTACAAAAATTATCATATCACCATCACATAATAACTGCAATTACATTATAGTAATTGAAAAGAGGAGTTAACTAATCATGGATATTCACAACATGTGTTTGTTAGAAAGTGTTGTTATTGTTTAGAGAAACTAGTAAATGACCAGAATTATCAAAGAGCACGACAAATTTGAGAAAAATTACAAGACAAATGCATAATAAGAAAAGATAATTCAAATTGGGGAAAACCTTTAGGTGGTACTTCTTCAAAAATTCTTCAGTACAATCTGGTCCCCACAACAGACCAATGCCTCTCTCTTTGTTCAGTGAAAGTCCATGTTTCATAGTGGGATCAGACCATAAAACATCACCAGGAATCAGGTTTGAACCTTCCCATGGAGGGTCAAGAACTGATCTTCGAGCTTTAGACAATTCCTCAAAAGAACCAAGAGATAAAGTAGTCGTCTCAGGATTAATACTTATTCTTCGATTCTTCTTTCCTTTTGATCTCTTTGACGGAGTGATGGTGATACTGCGGAAAAGTCCTCCATGAGCTGTATATACACGGCCAGCAATAATAGAAGCCAAGGGAAGCCCTTCAAAGCATCCCAAACACTTCCTATATACATGCTTACCTTTATCATCATACTTTGCCAAAACTTCTTTCTCGAAGCCATACACAGATGTGCAATACTTGGATTCATGATTACCACGAAGGAGATACACCCTTTGTGGCAAGAAGACCTGACATAACATCATGACTCATATATCATATAACTACCAAGGAAAAAGGTCAAAGTCTTAAACTTGAAGCACATATAAGCATCCAAAACCCTGAATAACCAAAACTGGTGGTTCAGCTAAGAAAAAAGAGTACACAAAGAATTTGGTTGATATTAAGCAAGAATACAAGTCAACTAAATTCGACATCAAATGGATAATGCTTTGATTGAACAAAGCCAGTATTAGCACAAAGACATAGCAAGATCCATAAAATACACCGAAGTAAAAAGAATGCCTTTCTTGCAAAAAGTTGAGTCCAGTTCTATCAATAACTGCTCTAGGTGTAAGTATTGGTTTCTGTAATCTGCATTGTAAATGTAACTCATATATGAACCAATTCCTTGTAATACTAAAGTTTTGTAATAAACTATACAATACAATCATAAGTTTCTCTCAAACAGAAACTTCATTTCCAAAAACTCGAATTAACGTATTCATTGAATATGCAGAAAACAGTTCAAGATAACTAGTCTTGCAATATCAGAATATCTAATTCAATAGTTCAACTTCACATGCAATACATGAATTACCTATACAAATAACAAATTTACAATTGATCATTGACATAATTCACACACACACACACACACAAAAATCATTTTCATCTCAAAAAATATATGTTTTCTTATCCAGGGAGATAGTAGGACTGCACAGATAATTTATACAAATTAATGTTTGAATCTCCCTATGGAATAGGTTGGTTCAACTATCAAACTAGGTGTGTAGCTAACATTTCATACAATTATTGCATTACATATCATGCAATTACTGAATTCAAATTCTTATACTTGTGAGTTGCAAGAAATATAGTCTAGTATAAAAGAAAGTACCTTCCAAGCTAATAAGAGCAAGAAGGTTTCGAGACCCCAAGCACCTCGGTCAACGTAATCGCCATTGAAGACAAAGAAGCGATTGTCAGAAGGATATCCAGCATTCTGGAAGAGAAAAAGGAGGTCATGTAGTTGGCCATGAAGGTCTCCTACAACAACTACGGTGGAATCAGGAACAGAGCAGCAATCCTCAATTCTAACACAGTTGGGTTCCTTGTGAAGGATCTTGGAAGCAGTCAGCACAAGAGAATCGAATACTGGAACTGGCAAAACTAACGGGAAATCTGAAGGAGGCAGATTTCGAGATGACCAATCTAACGCAGAGATGAAATGTTGAATCCAGTCGAGACTGAGAATACCCTCCGGAGGCCATGACAGAGGAATATCAATAGGCGGCGGGGGTGGTATTGATGAAGATAAGTTGTTTGTGGTGTCGACGATTATGGCGGCCACCGCGGCTTCATTAGCTGGGCCGGTGACTGGTGTTGGATCTGATGGACAGCCAGATTGAGATGGAGAAGAATCTGATGACATGTAAAAAAAAATGGTGGCTTTTTTTTTTTTTCTTATTTAGAGATTCAGAGAATTTTTTTAAATAAAAATAAAATTAAAAAAGAGAGAGAGACCTAACGAACTATTGAATGCAGACTCTGAAACTCTGGTACTATTTGAACTGATGAAATTGGAAAGCGACGATGAAGCTTAGCTTAAAATTGTTTCACCTTTCGCTAAAACAGATTTCAATTTTTAAATTAAATTAAATAATTATAGTAGTAAAAATATTTTATA
Organism: Croton setiger; assembly: GCA_948099555.1. Taxonomy (NCBI): domain Eukaryota; kingdom Viridiplantae; phylum Streptophyta; class Magnoliopsida; order Malpighiales; family Euphorbiaceae; genus Croton; species Croton setiger. The sequence goes on along the minus strand of CANUEY010049606.1, from coordinate 177,725 downwards.
GCATGTTACTTAAATATTAAAAATTATTTAAAAAAAATAAACATTTTATGGTCTAAAGGCTAATCTCATATTTTTGATACCAAAATTTTATACTTCTTCTTTTTTGTCTTTCATTTAGTAGAAAAATAAAGATTAACAAAAAGTAATAACATTTAAACTAATAAAACAAATAAAACTTATATCTAAAAATGAGTATTATGCTTGCACATTAAAGGTGACCACTTGTTGGGCCAGGTTTGGTTCCGGCCAAAGCCTGGCCAACTCACCAGTTAACTAGGAGTAATATTTTATTTTATTTCAAACAGTCGAGCTGAACCGTTGGAACTGAACCCGCTGAACTGTGGGCTTTTCCGGCTTGCCAACTGTTGGGAGCCCTCCAGGAACCAGCAGGCTCTCTGGTTTGGCGACTGTTTGGTCAGCCACAAAAAAACGACGGGTCAAACCGTGGTTCAGGTCCAACCATTAGATTAGGGGTTGTTAGGGCTGAAATTTTAAATTTTTGGACTATATTGCCCCTCTCAATAGCTATAATAGTTATATTTCAAGAGTGTTTTTATCTAACAGTTTCATTATAAATATAGGGTTATTTGAACTAAAATTTTCACACCAAAACATCCTCTAATCTCTAATCTCTATTCTCTCAATTAATTCTAAATTTTCAATTGTCACTTCTACTTTCAATTAATTTTTACTATTCCGATTAATTAGTTGATAATATTGTCATTATATTTTTCTCCTCCTACTTTCAATTCTTAGTTATTTTTCATTATTTTAAATTTAAAAAAAAATTTCAACTCGGATCAAGTGCCACCAAAAAAAGGGAAAAGGCATCGGAAATTGAAGAAGACATAATGCATGATTTGTTCAATTTTCCTCCAAATCCAATAAGAGCCAAAATGTATATTAGTGGGTTGCGATTAATTCTCCAACACGTGAAAGACTACACTATTCAAACGTCGAAATAACAATAAACAAATATGTAGCCGCAACAACAACAAGCGGATGCTAAAATACAACAAGAGCAACATATTTCCCAACAACATACAAGGAATCTAGAGCAACAGTGTTGGAGATAATGAATGGCGCCAAAATTGTATGTGTATGCCATTACATTCTTAAATCTACATGCCATATGTTTTCATTCAAGGCATTATCAAATTGTATTTGTTTATAAGTAAGCACATGTGGAGTTCTCAAATAGAATTAAAGTAGTAATCAAGAGGTAAAGGCGGTGGCTAAACAACTAAACACCTATTACTAATAAATAACACCTTCAAGTTTTGGTAAAGAAAAAAAAAAAATTAACCAAACCAAAGACTTAGTCAGCAGCTAATTAGTGTTTGTGCTGTAAAATTGTGTCACCCAAATGGAAGGCATTTTTACCCAAACCCAAGTTAGGTTGTCTACAATTTTAATTGTTGATTACTATTTTGCTTTTGTTTTTGTGTTACAATACAATGTCTCTACTACCTATTAAATTCTAATTATGTTGATTTGATTTGATTAATACGTTTATGCTCTCATGAAATATGGACGTGGTTACACCGCTGGTTATGAGAGCTATCGGACGTCCTAGCCCCTCTAAGTAAGGGCCTGGCTTTGACCACATTGATGCAAGACTGGCCGCAGTAGGAGCTCGGTTAGATTGATAATGGTGCGTTCTAGTTATCTCGGCGGTTTGCCCTTCGCGACGAAGGAGAAGAAAACGAAGACGACGAGATAAGGGAGAAAAAAACCTTTCCGACGATGTATTGGGCAAATAAAAGATATGACCCAATGGTAGCCAGGTTGGCTAGAGGAGATGACATTCTGGAAGAAGGTAGATGAGCGGTTGAAGGAGGATTAGGAGACGAAGACGAAGGTGTATTCAAAATATATACAGATGAGGAAGAAGACTATTCCATTTGGAGATAATAAAAATATATTAAGAATACAATGAATAGTGAAATTAATTAAGTGGGTAGCCAATAATCATACATGCCGCCATAGCCATGGAGACAGCTTTGTTAAGATACCCCTGTAAGTATTGAATTTATGTTATCTTTAATACAAAATTTAAGAATATAATGCTTTAATTATTAATTAATTGAGTTGTTGTTCCTGGAATCACTCATTTTGATTAACAATTTGGCCTTTTTTCTAAGTTCTAGCCCTACTTTTAATTTAGTCACCTAATTTGAAAACACTTACTTAGCATTTCTTTTCATTGTCTGCTCTGGCCCTACCATTTTTTATTGCTAATTAATCCCAATTTTAATTATTTCAATCAGTTCAGTGCCATTCATAATGTACTGAACCTTCCTTAATTATTAATTAACTTAATACAATTTCTCTTAATAATAATTGATAGTATTTTATTTTTGATATTATAAGAGTTTAGTTAATATTATTATTATTATTAATTGATGTGGAAAATTACAGGCATAGTTGAAATTAAAATAATAATTAATGAGTAAGCAATATTCTAATCATAACCACGTTATAAATATATCCAACGACCGTCCAAACAAAACAAAGTCTAAAATGATCATTCCATAAACTCATTCTTCAACCCCTTTTTCCATTTACAGGAAGAAGAAATCTGCTATTATGGGTTATTATTACAGCAAGATTGGAAGAAGAAGAAGACGAACCCATGGAAGCTGCAAAGGTTTTAGAATCAATTCGAAAAGATTTTCAGTTCAAAAGCTTCGCGCAAGATTCGTTTGCTTGTTCAAGCTTTTGAGCATATTCAAGTCTTCTTATGGACAAGCTGTACAGTATTTAAAGAGAAATATGAGCAGAAATAATAATTATGTTATGAAGAGAAATAGCAACACCAGCGGTAGCCGGAGAAGGTTAATGGTGGAAGTTTCCGGCGACTGTACGTTTGCTCGCTCAAACTCTTTTTATTCTGAAGCCATTGCTGATTGCTTGGAGTTTATTAAAAGGTCTTCTATTTCTGTGGACCAAACACAAGTTTGCCCAAGATAGATAGCCTCTATTTTTTCTTATATACTACATAATTAAGAGTTTGTCTCTTTTATTTTTGCGTTTTAATCAATTAATTTTGTCGTTTTAATTAGTTGTACAAGAGAGTGCTTTGCAGCTGCAAATTTCTTGTTTCTTTGTACATAATGATCATGAATTTTGAACATACCATTTCATAGATCGAAGTTGTTAGTTGTAGAATGATTTCATAGGTTTGTGATGTAAGAAATTCAAATTAAGGTTTATAAGGAATTTATACTATATGTGATTAGCTTTTAAATTTTTATTTAATTAATCTATAATTAATTACAAAACTCGTTATAAATAATCATATTTAGAGTGAGTTTATGGTGGTTTTATTATCCTTATGAATATTTTTTTACCGTATTTTGTTTTTCTGTGTTTGAGTTCTTTTAGACACTTATTTATTTCCGTCCAATTTTTATTAATTTTTAATTAAATGTCCAACAATTTGACTATTTTGACATTAATTTTATTATTTTATTATTTTTACAAAATAAATAAAAAATTGAAGAAACACGAAAAATTATAATTTTTATAAATTATTTTATTTTATTATTTTTGACGTTGCTTTTAGTATTATACTATTTTCACTTTTGCTTTATTTTTTTATTATTTTAATTTTATAAAAATAATAAAATAAAATAGTTTATAAAAAATATTATTTTTGTGTTTTATCATTTTTTATTTTCTTTTGTAAAAATAATAAAATGAAATCATTTATAAAAATTATTATTTTTGTATTTCTTCGTTTTTTATTTTATTTTATTATTTTTTAATGTCTAAAAAATAATAAATCAACATCAAAATAGTCAAATTTCCATATTAGAAATTTGCTAAAAATTAGATAGAAGTAAGTAAATAAAACACATGCATAATTAATAATAAAATAATGAATTTTATAAAAAATAATAGAGATTTTTATTATTTTGTATAAAATTGAAGGAGAAAAATGTAAATTTATAAAGTTTTTTAGGGGGAAAGTTTACATTAGGTATGAAAATGGAGATCCCAAGGGATCACATTACTACCTAACCCATTGCCATTATTTGACTAACACAAAAATAAATAAAAGGCATATGAAAGGAAAAGGAAAGAGAATGGTCAATGTTAATAAAGCAAGTTAAGCCTTTTGTTGAAATTTAGAATATATATTTTGGAACTTTATTAAAAGTTGACGAGTTTATGTTTATGTATGGACTAACGATCGTCATAATTCCCATCTTTACCGGTAATTTACACTTTGAAAATTATTACACGTCAGAAATGTAATAAAAAAAAAATTTAAATTTTAAAACTACGTAATATTTTGAAGTCTAACAACAAATTATTTATTTAGATTTTGTCAAAAAATACATGTGGTTGACATATAAAAAAACTGTGTAAACATAGGCACTACACAAATTTTGAAAAATAATTTTTGTAATTGACTGAAAGCTAAATTAAATTTTATCTAAGTAACAAACTGAAATTTGAAAATCAGATTATTGATTTTTGGAGAATCTTTTAACCTCTGAATATTTTTAAAAAAATGAGAAAATGTTTATTATTGATTACTTGTCTTTAGACTTACATGTATTTATATCAATATTCAATACTAGAGTCTCATATATCACCATACAACACACTTCCACTAATTATATTCTGTTACCCCGCAAGTGAGACAATTTGCTAAGCTCAAAAATTTTTATCTGATAAACTTGATTGGCCTTAACTTAATAATAATAATCATAATCATTTTTTTTCTACCATTTAGGAAACATTTCAAAATTGTACAAAAGAATCTCAATACTAGTAATTAAAAAAAATTTATAATTTTATTCATAAAATTTTCACCAATTCTTCGAAATATGTTCATAATAAAAGGGTGATTTTAATTCAATGAAAACTTAAGAATGACCCTTTAAAAGCCATTCAGTCAAAAAAATTTAAAATGAGAGCTGGTTGATGACTTTTTCGGATCGTTCAGTGGGCTGGCCAATTGGGCTTCTTTAGTGGCCCGAATTGCCTAAATTGCAATTTTAGAGGTTACAAGTCCTATTGAATTTGCATACAATTTGATGACATGGATGGATGGTATGGTAGTACCTTTCTTCTGAATTTTCTAACGAAGACCGTCATTTGAAGAAAAGATTATTCTCATTATTCCCATGTAAAAAGCAAAGTATAGAATACACCAAATCAACAAAATTCTTCCTTCCACATCTAATATTTACGGACGTTTTCTTTCAGTATTTTTGGAGGCAAACGAAACGCGTTTTTCGCGCCCAAAAACGCATGGTCTAAAGCTATTCTAAAACATAATGCAAATCGGGCCATGAATCGAAACCCGTCTCGACTCAGAAGTCTGTTCAACAGAGCGCGCAGCTTCATCGGTCTCGCCACCACTTCAGCCGCTGCCGCTTCTTTCTCAGCCTCTTCCTCCTCCTCCGCTGGCTCTTCTACTCCTAAGTTAACTGCTGCCATGGAAGAACTCAAAACCCGCGTTTGCATCATCGGTAGCGGTCCCGCCGCTCATACTGCCGCCATCTACGCTGCTAGAGCTGAACTTAAGCCTATTCTCTTCGAAGGCTGGATGGCTAACGACATCGCACCTGGCGGCCAGCTCACCACCACGTCTGAAGTTGAGAACTTTCCTGGTTTTCCTGATGGAATTCAAGGTGGCGAGCTCATGGACCGATGCCGCGCTCAATCTATCCGATTCGGCACTCAGATCTACACTGAAACTGTTAACAAGGTCGATTTCTCTACTAGACCGTTCAAGATTTTCACCGATGCCAAAACTGTCATTGCCGATTCTGTAATCATTGCCACTGGCGCCGTCGCGAAACGTCTTAACTTTCCTGGCTCTGATACCTTCTGGAACCGAGGTATCTCGGCCTGTGCAGTGTGTGACGGCGCTGCTCCGATTTTTAGGGAGAAACCACTGGCTGTGATCGGCGGAGGAGATTCGGCTATGGAAGAAGCTAATTTTCTCACTAAATATGGCTCCAAAGTTTATATCATACACAGGAGGGATAGTTTTAGGGCTTCTAAGATTATGCAAAATAGGGCCTTGAATAATCCTAAGATTGAAGTGATTTGGGATTCGGCGGTGGAAGAGGCGAAGGGAGAAAGGCTTTTGGGTTGTCTGAAAGTGAAGAACTTGGTGACAGGAAAAGTCACTGACTTGCAAGTTTCTGGACTGTTCTTTGCAATTGGGCATGAACCTGCTACAAAGTTTCTGGATAATCAGCTTGATCTTGACTCTGATGGATATATTGTGACTGTACAAGGTACCACCCGTACAAACGTAGCTGGTGTTTTTGCTGCTGGAGATGTGCAGGACAAGAAGTATAGGCAGGCTATTACTGCAGCTGGCACTGGTTTGTTTCACTATTATTTTCTCTGTTCCATTGACAACCTCCTAGGTGCAATTATTTGTTTGACTAGAGTTAAATGATTGGTGCAATGGCAAGATTCGATTTTTGTAGTTGCTAAAGTTGCGATTTTGGATTGTTTCTACATTTCATGTTGGTGGGATTGCATTTGAATTAGGTTTGGTAGATGTTGGAGTTTTTGCCTTTTGTATGCCCTGCATCTTTTGCCTTTTGTCTGTTTGTGTTTTCCTTTATTTTTTTTTCTCTTTCAGTGGCCCATATTGATTAATCCATGCTGTATTGCTGTTTCTATTTGATTAGAGTTGGTTCTCTCTAGGGGGAAAAAATGAACAAGAAAGTGTGAAAGTATTAGAATAAAAGGAATTCCTAGAAACAAATTGTTTCCCTAATTATCTCTTAGCCAAATTTTCTAAGAGCTGGCTTCTGCGCGTTTCCTTTACTTGCAATTAATTGAGTGTTAGACTAGTAACTCTAAAATAACAGTCTTTTGCTTCTCTTATTTTCCTCTTCTGCTTTCTCACCCTTTCATAGTAGATATGCTTTGAGCTGCTATCGAATCCTTGTTTGAGGAATATGATTCTGATGGCCTGTGTTTGAGAAACATTTGTTTGTTTTACTAATTTCAGCATCTGCCTCATTTTATGGACACCCCTTGTAGATCATGATATCCACAATTACCAAATTTGGCTCCCAACCTATTAGGGTAAGGACCTGATATGTTCATCTTAGTTGAAAAGCTTGTAGACAAACTAGACTAACCTAACCTCATACAATGGTTATGAAACATATGTATTATTTTATTATTTTGCCAAATTACCTTTCAAATCTTTTGGAATGCGGATCGCATAGGTTCGAACCCGTAGGAGATCATTTATGGTGTGTATTAGCATAAAATAAACTTGAGGATGTCAAGTTACTGCAGTATTGGTAAGGTAAAAAATAGAGTTGGGTTCTTTTCTTTGAGACCAACTGGTGAGGAAGGATAGAACGATTATCAAATGTGACGATTTATTGCTTCTTCAATTCAATTTTGGTTCCCTTATTTTGCTCTAACTACACTGCAATCTTGTATTTAATTTTCTCTTTTTGTAGTTGCATCCTCGTTTATTTAGTTTCTATTATGCTGTGAATGGATTGGACATTTATTCCTCTAGGCATTTTTTTTTTCTCGATGTTTATTTTATCAAGATTTTGCAAAATTACCTTTCAAATCTTTTGGGATGCGGATCACATAGGTTCCTAATGGTCATAAAATGAACTCGAGGATGTCTGCACTGGCTACTAGTTAATGTAGTATTGGGAAGTAGGGGTGAGTATTTGGTAGTTCCTAATGGTCATAAAATGAACTCGAGGATGTCTGCACTGGCTACTAGTTAATGTAGTATTGGGAAGTAGGGATGAGTATTTGGTATTTTTTACTGTACCGAATACTGAATTTATTTTACCAAATACCTAAGTTTAAAAATTTTACTGAATTTATTTTTACCGAATGGTAAATTACCGTTCAGTACTAACTGAATTATGCTTAAATATAACAAATAAATGTTAAGATGTATAATTTCTTTTACTATCCATTTTTACTAGAAATTTGTTTTATTTGTAAATCATCAATTTTTACTAAACAAATACCGAATTACCAAAACGATAAAAAAATTCAGTGTATTTCAGTAAAAAATTCCGGTATTCGGTAAAAATGCTCACTCTTTCTGGGAAGGTATAGAATAAAAGTTGGGTTCTTCGAGTCCTACTGGAGGGGAAGGAAGGATAGAACAATTATCAAACATGACCATTTAGTGCTTCTTCCATTCAATTTCAGTTTCCTTTGCTTGCTCTAAAAACATTGGAATCTTGTGTTTTCTTCTCATTTTGAAGTTGTATCCTCTCATTCTTTTAGTTTTCATTGAATCCTCCAGGCAATTGTTCTTTATCCGCTGTAATTGTTTGATAAAGAATTTGCTTTTTTTGATATTTTCTAGATGGCGAGAAGTTTATGATGCTTTTATCTGCGAAACTAATTGTTGTAGTATATAAGTTAGGCTCACACAACTTGCTATAAGCAGTCCAATTTTTATATATACCATATATCTCGATTGCGTTGGTTTAATTATATTTGAGGATTTGAACTTGAAATTCTTTTCTTCACTATCATGTGCAGGTTGCATGGCAGCCTTGGAAGCAGAACATTATTTGCAAGAGATTGGTTCTCAAGAAGGAAAGACGGATTGACTATCTAGGATATGATAGTAATTTAAAAGCTATTCAATCAAAATCAATTTATGGTCCACATTAAACTCTGTCATCGTCCTTTGGTTGCATTATATCAGTATTCAACGTATAGATGCAAATTGAACACCATTAGCAGATATGTTTTCTACTCTTATCAATTCTATTGGAAACTGAATTTATTTTATGCAATATCACATTCTTTTTATTGGTTTCTGCTTTGATTGCTTTATATAAAATTTAACATCTCATACAATGGCGCTGCAAGTAGAAAATTGGCATAACATGTTACTTGAACTTGCCGCTGCTTTGTTGGTTATTAGCTAATTCAGTCACACACAGGGAGTCATTAAATTGATGTTGAAGGGTTTGATTGGCAGTGTTGAACTAGGTGTTGTTATTGCCTTTCCTATAGAAACCTTTTCTTGTTCCAAAGGGTGATAAGAATTGTGTGCATATTCATGAAATTATTAATTTTTAGATGGTCGACATTATTGATGTGGTTGGTTGATAAGAATGAATTAATGCTAAATCAATGAATATGACGTTAACATTTTGTAATGGGTACGATATATGATCTAATACAATACAAGTGTCACTTTGTGCATTAAACTTTCATTTGCATTTAATTGGTTGCTTCAGGCAGACAGTTACGCTTAAAATAATCAATGACCTGAACTTCTTCACTCCTTCGTTTTCCTCTAAACTTGAGTTAGGCACTTCCTCAATGCAAGCCACTTTTCTAGTTAAGACAGTTTTATTACTAAAACATAATCTATGAAGGAAACAAAACAAGTCTGAAAATGCATAATCCAAGTACAGTACACAATTGATAACACATACAACATTTCTAAATCCTAATAACATTTTATTTCCTATCCTAAATTATTAAGATTACTCGCAGACTAAACATGACAACTAATACAACAAGGGTCACAAGTGTTTTTGTTTTGGGGAGTTGGCAGGAGCAAAGATACCAAATGTTGGGATGAACAAATCAGACAATAAACCACTAAACCCCATAATCTTACTCTAACACTCGCACTTCTAGCGAGACCCCATCACTCTCACATGCTTCTCTTAATATGCTAAAAAAACCAGTATCAGTCTCAGAGGGTCTGTTTTCCATTTGTTTTTGTTTCTTCTTCCACATGCATTTCTCTCCATTTGTCCCCCACCACCATCACACTCCCTTGTATAGTTAATTAGTTATATTTATTTATGGGTTCACTTGTAGCAAGTAAAACTCAGCTTAAGAAGGTAGATCATAGATAGATAAATGTGTATTTAGTTTTGTATTTACTATTACCCTTCAAGAAGCTGTTTTGGACACATCTTTGCTAGATCTGTTGTATCTCATGTGGCTTTGGACTAATTGTCCTGCTGCTAGTGCAGACATAAGGGACAGTTCACCTGCAAGAACTGAACCAGCCACAATACTAGCCAGAAGTCTTGAATTTGACCCAGGTATCTCTTTGCTTGCACCTTTCACCCCAAGTAGGTTCAGGCAAGCTGACTGTGATGCCAGTTGAGTGCCACCTCCAACTGTACCCACCTGAAACAAGTACCTCATGCATTTCATATTAGATTGACACTTAACTCTTTAGCCACAGAGCTCGTAATCATATACAAGGCACACTACTTAATTATTTTCTAATCTTTTTACCCCCTCAAAATCATTCAAACACAGTAATGTACAGTTCCTTCTGGTATCTTTTTGTCCTCTCTCTTGCCATATGTCTCCTACATGTGTATTTACTTTTCCCTTTTTAATTCAACTATTACAATTTGATAAGCCAACCGATAAAAACATTAATTGTCGAGTTATTCTCTGTTGTCTTATTTGTAACTTCAAGTGAACCAAAGTGCATATAAAGCCATTAATGCGTTGATCTATGAACTGTCCCTTTGGTATGCCAAATTTACCTACCTTTGACAAACTGCTTTTGCAATATTTAACCTTCTCAAACTGAAGTTCAAGATTTTAGCTTCTACCCAACCAAGGTTTACTAAATACAGATTGAAAATTGAAAATTCAAAAAAGAAAACAGTTTCAAATAAAATTTCCTAAAGAAATTCTAAAATTAATCTTCAATGGAGCAAAAAAAAAAAGTTTAAAATAGTTTATTACCTCAATGGAAGGCATGGTGACTGAGATGTGAAGGTCTTTACCATCATTAACAGCTTCCATCATGGTAATACAATGAGAGCTCTCAACATTTTGCGCAGGGTCCTGTCCTGTTGCTATGTACACGGCAGTTACAATATTGCTGGCATGAGCATTAAATCCACCAAGAGCACCTGCCACAGCCGAGCCAGCAAGGTTTTTAAGCATGTTAAGCTCCACCAAGGCGCCCACTTCAGTTTTCAACACCTTTTTTACCACATCTTCCTTAATGATTGCCTCACATACTACAGATTTTCCACGCCCCTCTATCCAGTTTATTGCTGCTGGCTTCTTGTCCGAACAATAATTACCTGATAAATAGAAAATTGTTCTTCTTTCATAAGAACTATGATTACAGGAACTTCAAACTTAATCATTCCCATATCCGAAACATAAATTTAATGATATGGGGCAGAGGATTTACCAGAAATACCAATGATATCCATGTCAGGGAAATCGTTTTTGAGGTAATCGAGGACATTCTGAACTCCTTTAGAAACCATGTTCATTCCCATAGCATCACCTGTACTACAGTTAAACCTCATGTACAGATTTCTTCCTGCTATTGCACATTTGACATCTTGTAATTTGGCAAATCTGCTTGATCTGCATAACAACATTTGCAAAATTAAACCCTTTTCTATATTCCTTGCACTAGTATTAATTCTAATAGTAATCCACAATGGCCTAAAGAACGATTTTTGTAAATTTTTTAAAAATTAACAAAAAAAATTAAATATCCATCAACATCAATCAAAATATAACGAGGAGGAACTCTAAGACGGGATTCATGCATCAAATGGCTAATTTATAAAATGAAATATACCAAATCCACTATTTGCTTTTTATAAAAAGTAAACATAATCATGCAAGTAAATAAACAGAAAGGAAAAGAAACCAACTTGTTAAAAATAAGTGCAATAGTGTCGAAACTGATAGGATCTTCCATGAAAAATTTCAAATCAGAAGCTCTCTTTGCAGAAGGGAACCTAACAACAGGAGCTCTGGTCATTCCATCTCTAAACAAAGTAGAAGTGGCGCCACCTGATATATAAATAGCTTTACAACCTCTATTTGCACTAGCAACTAAACAACCTTCCGTCGTAGCCATTGGTACCATATATTCAACTCCATCCAACAACAATGGCCCTGCAATTCCCACCGGAATCTGTACATATCCAATGGGCATCTCACAACACTGCCCTAATATCGAATCATAATCAAATCCATCTAAAGGCAATCCTTCTAAAGACCTTCCGCTAATCCTCTGCAACGATTCACGCCGAATTGCAGCGGCTCTTCTGCAATCTCCAAGCTTCGATTCAAGCGAATAAGAAGGAACAGAACCTGAAACTACAGAATCTATGATTTGTTGGTCATCATCAGATAAAGTAATTGGAACCGGAACGGGTCCAATTTTGGCCGGAGAACAGTCAGAGCAAGGTTCAGGAGCGCGGTTAACGATATCATATTCTTCAACATCCCAAAGTTTGGAAGTGAAAGAGTGAACAAAGCCAATGCCGAAGAAACCGAGAAGGTAGATTACAGAAACGACTAAACAAACGAACGCAGCGATCTCAGAGAAAGAAACGAAGTGAAGAGGAGTGGAGTTTCGGATCTTTTCCCGCCATCGATGGAGGAGGAAATAAGCGACGGAGAAGAAAAGAGAGAAGAAAAAAGCATTTGCTAAGTAAAGAGGGAGAGGGGCAGCAGCAGGATCGGGAGGGATGGCTTTAAGATGATGGTGGCGAAACGGATTGAAAGGTTCGCCAGCACGGACAGGCTTGGAAGGACGCCGGCGAACCTGGCGGTTCATTATTATGAGAAATGTTCCAGCGGGAAAATAATAATAAATAATAATAATAAAAAAAAAGAATACGGTTGTTAGAAAGAAGAAGAGAAAGAGTGTGTTTGTAGGAAGAGAAGCATTTGGTTCCAATTTTATAAGCAGAAGAGGAGGTTGGCGCCTCGGCCTCTAAGACAGCACACGCACGGCGTGCTATCATTTTTGTCGCACCTCGTCACTTTATTTTCTTTATACATATTATCTATCTTTTATATTTATTTTTGTAAAATCATATAAATTAAATTATTTTATGCCTTGTTAAGGTATTGGTTTTTTTCTATTATTTAATTGTTTGTAGTATTTTGTTTATTATTAGTTTTAAATTTGTTTACTACTGATTGTTCTTTAAGTTTCTTTGTTCATTGGTTACGTTGTTTTATATTCTAAGATGATTCGAAAATTTGTATTTTAAAAATTTCATTACTTTAACATAAAACATGCCGTGTAACTTTATTATTATTAAGAAAAATATTTTTTTTATTATTACTTTGGCTAAGTTTATTTGATAAACTAATTACGTATTAACAAATTTAATTATTGATTTCAATTAAATATATTTCAGTCAAATCTGCAATTAGTAATTTCAACAACAAAATTTAATAAAACTCATTTAAAATTATTAAAAAATGAGAATAATTTATTTGATAACAATAATAAATATAAGAAAGATTAAGGAAGTTAGCGAACATCCAAAATTTGTATTGGGAAGAAGATGGGGTGGAGTGCTTTAAAACAAAATATTATTATAGGATTTTGCCTTCTTAGAAAGCAATAAAATGATGAAAGCTTCGTTAATCTCGTTTTTGTATGCTTAATTAATTGATGTTCTTAAGAAAATGCACCAAAAGCAATCTCTAACGTATATTAATACCATAATATATTAATTGTTTCTAATAAGCTAAACGTGAAGATGCTTATTAATATATTACATCTTTTACTTTGTTAAACACATTTAATTCGTTCTTCTACACTAAAATTCAGTACTTAAAACTTGTGCCAATTTAAATCTGAATAACTTATTAGTGTTCATACTTTAACGATAATGGATGAATAAAAAATTTTTAATTTTTATTTTTATTTTTACTTCAATTAATACGTATATAATCTGCATAAAAAATATAGCAATACTTGAGTTTCACCGCTACAGTTCTAAGTTTATCTACTATAAATTATTTATTAAAGTAATAACTCAAATTTTAGCAACTTTAGCTTCTCAAAAGCTTGTAAAATAGCTCATTCAAGAAAATCTAGCTTCTTAAGTATTGCATTTGATTAATTTAGAATTCAACACTTAATAAGGAGAGGATGGCCTTTGCCACACTCGCCACAATCGCTAAAAAGTCGACAAAAAAAAAAAAAATACTATGAAAGACAAAATTATTCCATAAAAGGATCGTTGCCAAGTGGCTAGTCTATAGAAAGAAATCTATACTCTTTATTTTATTGTTGTGTGATTATTAATTTATTAAATGTTATTGTTTCACCCATTTTATTAATTTTCATAATAAATTTAGGATTTATTATTTTTAAATTTTGTAATTAGTGATAGGTTCTTTATAATTATTAGCAGTAGTTATAGGTTTGAGTTGATTGATGAGCTGCATATGTGAAAGTTGAAAATATCTAAAGACCAATATGTGTGGAGAAATTGAGCATCTTTTAAGTATTTATCACCTATAGTATTATGAAAAATCTGAAGAGATAAATCAACGTAAAGAGTTACGTTACTTGTGGAAGAAAGCAGAGAAAACGGAAGCATTCTTGTAGGCTCTGCAAGAGTTATTTAAAGTGGGAACTTGAATTCCGGCTCACGGATGAAATACCCATTTGGAAGCCTATAATTAACACTAATTTTTGCTAAAATACTTATGTCGATAAAATTCTAGAGTGATTTAGCGTCTTCCGATTTGTATTTTTATTTTTTCGTTAATTCTGTTCGAGAAAGTAAATTTGCAAATTATCTTATTTTCAAAGTCTAAACTTTTAATACGCTAACTTGGTGAAACATTTATCATGAATCCAAATTCACTCTCGAAAGTCAGATTTTAGGTGCAATCCATCTCTAAAATTCAAAGTATTTACAGTTGGTATAGTTTAAACACTTAACACGCGTCAATAAAAAACAGTTATAAATTTTCATTTATATTTACATTAAATTGACATTAATTAGTACTATTCACAGACGCACCCATTTGTATTTAATAAAAAAAAGAAAACAGTACACATTTAATTTCTATATAGTTGATCGTTGTCACAGCATAAAAGAAAGAAATTAAGGCCAAGTCATCAATGGCTAACTACTTCCCAATTGCTCCTTCCTCTTCTTTTGTAGACAGGCCATATCATAATATGGACATAGCTAATATCAGCCCATTTTCTTAATAACCCACCAGCCTCATGCAACATAATCAGTGACCTTCTCTTATATATATATATATATATAAAACATAATCGCAATTTAATAAATAAAATAAAATAAAAAATAAATTATTTATAGGTTTATGAGATTTTACATAATATATTCTAAAATTTTTCTATTTTAAAATTTTACCGTCGGTTTTTTAAATTTAAAAAATTAAAATTAAAATTTTATATATACTTAAAAAAAAATTAATGCTGATTTTTTTTATTTGATTGTCAGTTTAAAAATGTCAGAGACACAGCCTCACTTCATTTACGCTGACTTTCTCCATTCATTGTCTGCGATAAAAAAAAAAAAATTACTATTGACTGATCATATATAACATCGAGAACATTCCGAAATGATTGCTGTTTGGATGAGCACAAAGTCACAAACCAGAAAGTCCATTTCCACGTCAGACTGAAACTCATTCCGGCCAAACCTCGCCTCGTATCGTATCAATCTCTCCTCCTCCATCTCCGTCTCCGTCCCTTCCAATAGAACGTTATTGTTAAATCAGCGATCAAGTCATAATTTATTTGATGGATTATTAGTTTCCTATAGCGGTTGCTATTACAAAAATCGCGATCATGAATTCTCCGTTTGGAGATACGACATATACTAAGGTCTTCGTTGGAGGATTGGCATGGGAGACTCAGAGCCATACTCTACGACGTCACTTTGAGCAATACGGTGACATCTTAGAAGCCGTTGTCATCTCCGATAAGAACACCGGTCGTTCTAAAGGCTATGGTTTTGTCACCTTTCGTGATCCTGATTCAGCCAGAAGAGCTTGTGCTGATCCTAATCCTATCATTGATGGTCGCAGGGCTAATTGTAATCTTGCTTCTCTTGGCCGTGCTCTTCCTTTCGCTTCTCCTCTTCCTCCATATGGTATCCGGCTCTGCTTCTTCTTCTTATATTGTTTTTTACGTGTTTCTCAATTTCATTTTGGCTTGGTTCGGTTTAGTTTAATCTTATGGCTGATAATTATTTCCAGCAATTTCACTCTTATTCATGCGATTTTTTTTTGAGTGTATTTCTTTAATTATTGCAGGTATACAGAGATCACCTGTTATCCAATCTCCTAGAGCTCCATATAATAGAAGCCCTGGCTACCAACCGGTTGCATACGGTTACCAGCCTGGGTTATTCTATCCTCCATACGGGTGAGTTTGTCCTAATGTTTTGTTCAATTTCTTAAAGTATATATTTAAATTGGATTGTAGCACTTTCTAATTGCAAGTTGTTGTTTTCTTAACGATTCTGCGATTTGTTCAGTGTTTGATGAGATAGTAGTAAGCTTGTCTTTGTTGTAGAGAAAAGCAATGTGTTGAAAATATTAATCATAGACTATTTGTATTCATTTCTAGGCTTGAATTTGCATAGTTTAATCACATTACAGTTAGCAATTTACATAGTTCGCAATTTAAAACTATAGATTTCAACCTTAATTTCACATAACAGATAGCAATTTAAAACTGTAGATTTCAACCTCAATTTCAATAACACTTAGCAATTTAAAACTGTACATTTCAATCTTAATCTCAATATCTAATGTAATATGTATAGCAATTGCGGTAGACTGCTTGCTTTAAATATGTCTATTATTTCACCCCTTTCAGCTAAGGTTTAAGAATCTTAAAATTTTTGAGAGAAAATATTGGGCATTGTTATTTAATGATGCGTCAATTATTCTTTTTCTATCTCGGGAAATTCAGTTGTTTTCTTTGTTGCAGGTATGCAACTTATGGGTCTGAATATGTCTATCCACAGGTCAATATTTTGATTACAATTTTTACCGTGATCTCTTAAAGCTCAAAGCTGATGTTTTTTATTGGTCTAACCAGGGTGTGTACAGTCCTTACGCTGGTCAGCAATATGTTCAGGTATATGGCATGCCTGGCGCAGTTAATCCTGGGGCAGGTTCACGTGGACAGTTCGGCCAACCCGTGCCTGCTATTCATGGCTATTCCACTGCACAGAATTATGGAATTCCTGGTCATCATGTTTTACAATTTGGTGGAATATCCAGTAGAACAGCCACAGGTACCATCTCCTCAAATCAAGTGTCACATCCTTCAGGTGATCATCTTTTTTTTTTTTTAATAGCTAAATGGTTTTCCCATTCTCCATTAAAGTATCAAGAGTGTGAGCTTTACTTAACAAGAAGTGTTCTCTATGTGTGTGAAACAAATCATCACATTTGTTATTAATCATTAATAGCATCATTGTTCAAGCCCACCCTTTTAATAATACAGTCATATATAAGCGCATAAACAGTGGCATAATGAAGACTAGTTTTTCTGATTTAATAGGCATCGGTGCTCCAGATTCCGGACAAGCCCAGATAATAATGTCTAATAATTCTCCTCAATTAACTAGTGGTTCTGATCAAACTGCCAGTTGATTGTTTGACAGGTGTGTTTTGCATCTTGGTTTTAGAATCTCCATTTTGGATTCAAACAACAAATATTTACATTATAATAAATTTTTGCTTTTAAAATGTTCTATTTCATTTCATGCAGTTAATTGTTGCATTGTATCAAGATTAAGAAAGTAAATACTGACAAGCTTGAGTCTTGCCTTGGAAGAAGTCTATCTTCCATTGTTAGGTATGCTTGCTTTTCATTTATCTACAATTAATGATTTTCCTTGACATAGAGAACAAAAGAAAAGATATTGTTATAGATATTTGGCATAATGGACGTCCATGATTTGCATACGCAAGAAAAATGAAACCTACTGATGAATGATATCAAATGCCCTTCTATCTTTCTCAACAAATCCAGATAGTTTTTTTTTTAGTACCAAGTTACAATAGTTAAATTTGTAGATCTCAATTTTTTGATGTTCTGCAAAAGGTTTGATGGTTTTTGGCTTTTAAAATTCAGTCATGAGTGAAACTGAAATGTGAAAAGACAAAAAACATGGGCTTGGACCAATTATGAATGCTGAAAAGACAAAAAACATGGCTTTTCAAACTAAAACCAACTTTTCATTACATTCTCATTGTTGAAGTGCCAAGTCAATCCTTCAGTGTTTCCACAGGCATTTCATTATGTGTATATTAGTTCTTTTAATTTGGCATGTCTTCAAATGGTTGAGCTCGACGAGATGTTAAATGGTAGAAAGGTACATTTATCAAATTATTAATTGGAATGGGGAATATGATAATGTTTGTTAATCAGTCTTGTCAGTTTTATTGAGGCAAGTATTTTTGCCATTACAGACATCAGAAAAGAACTGAGGCAGCCTGAAGCTGAAAAGTAAGGAACATTCTGAGACTTGATCTTATGTTTCGAGCCACTGACATGGTTTTACTGGGATATAAATTCCTGCAAATGTGTAAATATGTATAAAATCATTGCTGAGAATCACTACATGATTCTTTAATTGTCAGGATTCAAAAAAAGGTCATTTCTTTAGGTAGTCTAATGCTGTAAATATTGTCATTTAGCTTTTGTAAATAGCATTGAAATTGGTTGGTAACCATAAACACTTGTACATAAACTGGTTACTCATTTTCTACGAAAATTCTGATATTGTTTGTTAATATCGAATAATTGAAAACTCATGCTATTCAACAATTACTTATTATTAGCATGCAAATTTTGCTATAAATTACTATATTATACCCTGCAATTTAATTATGTGGCGGCACTATGTATTCTATAAATTAAATATATATATATATATATACTATCAATTTTATTATTTTATAAAAAAAAAAAAAAAATAGTCCTTAAAAGATTTCGAATTCAAGTTGTCGGATTAAACCTCCAGGTTAATCTTAGCAAATATGTTGGTTTGGCTACTTTTAACCGTTCCAATTTAATGAAGGAGTAAACAATAGTCGTTTGAGACAAAGACTACACATTTACATTATGTAAGGTTAAAATAATGATAATTAGTCATGTGAGACTAAGATCACATTCTATTGCGTGTTAAACCAAAAATAGTTGATTATAATTTTATTTCTTCAAATTAAAGTTGAACCAAATTAATGAAATGGATGTAAAATATTTAATTTTTAAAATTTTAAATATATATAATGATATGAAATTTCCTCAATTCATGTCATTTTCTTAAAACTTTGCTTGTAAACTAAAAAGATCAGAAAAAATCAAAACAGCGAACCAAACCGAAATTACGGTTTGTCAAAAAGCCAAGACCCGGACAGCAGCCGTGTAAACAAGAAGCGGAAGTGCGAAATACAGTTGTCGTTGAATTAGAAATTTATAATTTTGTCAAAAATTCACCTTTTTCTTGCTGCTTTCTGCTAATTTCATTCAAAATTTACAGAAAAATTGACAATGGATGAGTATCCGGAGGAGCTACGGACACCGCCGGTCAGTCTTATAGCGTTGGTGGGATGTCCGGAGCATCACTCCGTCATCTCCACCCACCTCCATTCCGAGCAACCACCGATCAACACCCTTGCCTTGCCGGACCTCTCTAAGATTTCTGTCCTCTTATCTTCTACCAAGAAGCCTCCTCTTCCTCCCACTGATCCAGCCTTAACTCCTCCTACTGCTGGTATTCTCAAGAGAGACTGGCTTCTCAAGCACCGCACTAAGGTTCCGGCGGTTGTCGCCGTTCTTTTTAGTTCCGATCATGTCTCTGGTGACCCTACTCAGTGGCTTCAGCTTTCCTCTGATCTTGAAGATCTCAAGTACGTATTTGAAATCTCTTCCTCTAATTTTTAGTAGGCTAATTATTTTGACCCAATTTTGTGTTTGTTTGTTCTACTTACAGAGCTTTGATTCGTCCGAAGAATATCAAATTGGCTGTGATTGTGGTGCATTCTTCTTCCTCCAAAAGTAACTTAACCGTTCCAATCTGCGTCTTTAGCAAAATGCGTTACAAGTACAATGTATTAACGAAATTGAGAACTTTAAATTGCAGATGATATTAGTGAAGATAGAATCATTGCAATTCGAAAGCGTGCTGAATTGGATTCCAAATACCTTATTGTCTTCAACCTTGCTGATGCTCTTCAGCTTAAACAATCCCTTAACAAGTATGCTAGTTATATATGCCTTTTCATTATAGTTTCATTGCAAACCCTTTTGGCAATGCTGAGTTGGTGACAATTGTGCAGACTGAGTAGCACATTTGCTGAATTAGCAAGTGCATATTATAAAGATGAAGGGCGGAGGATTAAAACACGGGTTGAAAAGAAGAGTTTTAATTCTAACGAGTTGAATGTTCGCTATTGCTTCAAAGTAAGATCTTTTTTCAAGTTTTGTATTTTTTTTTGGGAATTTGAAATTTGGATTATGCTTGTAGTCAAATGTGGTGAAAATAGCAATACAGATAAATTCTATGATGAACTGGAATGAGGTTGTAATATTTCTGGACTTCTTGTTTTTTTTTTTTAAACTCATGTTACTACCGAAAGCTTAGAACTTGATCATAGCAAACCTGGTGCCTCTGCAAAGTTCTCACTGCTTGTGTTATTATGAATTGCTAGGTTGCTGTGTATGCAGAGTTCCGGAGAGACTGGGCGGAAGCTTTGAGGTTTTATGAGGATGCATATCACATATTGCGGGAGGTATCTTCACATGCTCATGTTCTGCATTCATTTTTCCTGTATTCTTCTTATAGCTAATGTTAGGATCAGCAAAGGCATCTCTCAACTGCTTAGACTTGAATTATTATGCAGATGATTGGGACTCTAAATAGGTTGCCAGTAATTCAACGATTGATTGAGATAAAAACTGTTGCTGAGCAGCTTCATTTCAAAATATCAACTTTGTTGTTACATGGTGGAAAGGTAGTGGAAGCCATTACATGGTTCCGCGAACACATAACTTCTTACAGGAAGCTTGTAGGACCAGCAGAAGCTATGTTTCTTCACTGGGAATGGATGAGTAGACAGTTTTTAGTGTTTGCTCAATTGCTTGAGGCCGGTGCAAAAGCTATTCATAGCACTTCTATTCCAGCTTTAGGCGCTACTGACAGGTCTTTAGCAGAGTGGGAGTTGCAACCAGCTTATTACTATCAGGTGAGGAGCTTGATACATTTTCCTGGAATTTTAACTTCTCAATGTGTTAGGAACAGATTGAAGCCATCAAATCATTATCAATGCATAAAATGACCTTTTTTACAAGAAAATTTGTCTTTTTAAAAGTATAAAACTCAGTCATGTTTCTGCTAATTTAGTTGTGCCATATACTTCCACCTTTTCTTCTTTTGTTCATTTAGAATTATTTCTTCTTTTTTTTTTCCTGCCATTTTGTTTTAACCACTTGAATGAATTTCTAAAATTGCTCTGTTATTAATTTTTTCAATTGGTAGATTTCTGAAGATTTTGTGAAGAGTTATAGATAATGATGTTGTATCAATAATCATTATTGTTCATCTAGCTAAACATTACACGATCATTAGGTGTAATATGGTTGCATGACTTACCTGATCTCAGGATTGATGTGCAATTGTAAGTAGTCTTCGATTTGTAGTCGGACTCAGTTGTCAGTTAATTCCATAGTTTAAAGATTCAATTATATTTATCACTTGACTCATAATGCTTGCTCATATGGCAAAAGCTGCTTATGTGTCTCTTATGTGTCAACTATGCTGATGGTGTGAAGTGCTTTGTATAGTAATTCTTCAAGGATGAATAATATCCTTATATTTTTACCTCCACTTTTAGATTCTTCACCCTTTGCATTTACAGATCTCTCTTTTTCAGTCAATTTACAACCAACCAATACCCGCACACGCACACAAAAAAATTACCTACTTTTTTTCCATCAGGCTATGATTCTTATATGTTGAATCACCATACTGAATTTTTGAAACAGCTTGCTAGTCATTACCTAAAGGAGAAGAGAACATCTCTTGAACTTGCATTGTCAATGTTACAAACGGCTGACGAGATTGATGGTAGTGCTGAATCTGTGGCACCTTCAGTTTATGTGGGTCAGTTTGCTCGATTACTTGAGCAAGGGGATGCACTTGCTATGCAATTGTAAGTCCTGATCGTTACATTCTAAATTTGTTTTAATCGCTCTCTTCACTAATGCTAGATATTTTCATCTGGCTTTGCAGTTTGACCGACGAAGAGTACATGCGGTATGCTATGGCTGAAGGGAAAAGATTTCAAGATTCCTTTGAAATTATTGCTCTTCTTAAAAAATCTTATGATTCATATGTCAATCTCAAAGCCCAGCGTATGGCTTCTCTTTGTGAGTTCCAGATGGCTAGAGAATATTTTGCAGTGGATGATTTCAGTAATGCAAAAGAATTATTTGATGGGATTGCAGCTCTATACAGAAAAGAGGGATGGGCCACTTTATTGTGGGAGGTCTTGGGTTTTCTGCGTGAATGTTCAAGGAAATGTGGTATGACTAAGGAATTTATAGAGTACTCTCTTGAAATGGCTGCATTGCCAGTATCATCTGAAACAGGAGTCCAATTTTTCAGATCTAAAGAATGTAGTCCAGCTGGTCCTGCTAGTGCAGCTCAGAAAGAAGTTATACATAGGGAAATCTTTCAGCTTATCAATGGAGAAACAGGGGTGACATCAATTTTTGATAATAGTGATCTCAAAGTAAACAGAGATAACCCGTTGCATCTTGAGATTGATCTTGTCAGCCCCCTTAGATTGGCACTTCTTGTTTCTGTTGCTTTTCACGAACAGACAATAAAGCCAGGTGTACCGGCATTGATTACACTGTCCCTCCAGTCGCAATTACCTCTTCCTATTGACATAGATCAATTAGAACTGCAGTTCAATCAATCAGAGTGTAACTTTATCATCTCAAATTCTCAAAAACTTCCATCTTCAGCAGTGTCCATCGGCCAACAGGGCCGCCGGGTTGAAAGAGCTGCTTCACTGATGCTTGTAACTAATAAGTGGATACGGTTGACATTTGCCATTACATCTGGTTAGTTAATTTCTTGCATAGTCTAATTGTTTTGCTTATCTTTAAAGAAAAGATGTTTTGCAAGAAAATGACTAATAGTTTCATCAAGTTTTTGAATTGGATGGTGTACAAGCACGCACATGGGTCATCTTGATCTGATACAGTTCCCACTCTCTAGGCTTCCTGTGTGATACACGAATATATCCTTTCAGTTTTTTTATGTAATCTGATGCACCCTAGTGAAGACAGCCGTGATTTTGATAATGCAACAAACTATAACCCATTGCAAAGAACTTCTACAATTAGCTTGGTTTTGCAGTAATTGTTAGCCATTAGAGTTTTGTTTATATGGGTATGTTGTGTGTGCGCACATGAAAGAACGAGCAAGTGAGAGGGACCTGGTCTCTTTATATTGCACTGTAATAGCTCACAATGACTTTAGATAGAAGTAATTGTACTCATAAGAATGTATAATGCAGGTTAAGTTTCTTTTCTTTGAAATTTGCTAGTCTAAAGTCTCAAAAATCATGTGATTGGGTTGGTAGTTCATTCTTTTGTCCAATTTGACTTAATTCTTTGTGTTGATTGCTCATCAATGACATTTTTCTGATCCTTGTGTGCCCTTTCCTGTTGTAAGATATTTTGTGGTATCTCTCATATGTTTCTAATTTAAAAATGTTGTCCAGAACAAAGTGGGAAGCTGGAGTGCATATATGTTGTTGCTAAAATTGGAGCCCACTTCACAATTTGTTGCAGAGCTGAAAGCCCTGCTTCAATGGATGATTTACCTCTTTGGAAGTTTGAAGACCGTGTAGAGACTTTTCCAACCAAGGATCCTGTTCTGGCTTTCTCTGGTCAGAAGTTTACCCAGGTTGAAGAATCAGACCCAAAAGTGGACCTTATTTTAGGTGCTTCCGGACCTGCACTACTTGGTGAGTGCTTTGTTGTTCCTGTTGCTTTGGTTTCCAAGGGGCATTCCATTGTTTCCGGCGAGTTGAAAATTAATCTGGTGGATGTAAAAGGAGGTGGATTGTTTAGTCCGAGGGAAGCAGAACCATTCTCTATGGATAACCATCATGTGGAACTTCTTGGTGTTAATGGGCCAGAAGGAGAAGATGAATCTCAACTAGGACCTGATAATATAAAGAAAATTCAGCAGTCATTTGGTTTGATTTCTGTTCCACTTCTGCAAGATGGGGAATCATGGTCCTGTAAACTGGAAATCAAGTGGCATCGGCCCAAACCAATTATGCTTTTCGTTTCATTGGGCTATTTTCCAGATACCAATGAAACTACTTCACAAAAATTCCATATCCATAAGAGCTTACAAATTGAAGGAAAGAATGCTGTTCTTATTAGCCATCAGTTTATGCTTCCATTCCGGCAGGATCCTCTGTTGCTATCAAAGCTCAAGCCAGCTTCTAATTCTGATCAAGGCACTGCACTGCCCCTGAATGAAACGAGTATACTAGTTGTTAGGGCTATAAACTGCAGTGATGTTCCCTTGCAGTTGCAGTCTATGACCGTTGAAGTGGATGATGAGAATGAGGAGTCATATACTTTGCAACATGGTGGTGAGGACCTTTTAGGCTCTCCCCACCTTCTTCCTGGAGAAGAGTTCAAAAAGGTATTCTCTGTGATTCCTAAGGTTGAATCTTCAAACCTCAACTTAGGGTCAGTGTCCCTGAGATGGAGAAGAAAATCTCGAAGTGAAGATCAATGTAGTTCTGCTGCAGAATCTTGGGTTTTGACAAGACATAAACTTCCTGATGTAAATGTAGAGTTGTCCCCATTGGTTCTAAGTCTGGAGTGTCCTCCTTATGCCATTCTTGGAGATCCCTTCACATATACAGTTAAGATTCGAAACCAGACACAGTTGCTTCAGGAGGTGAAGTTCTCGCTGGCTGATGCACACGGTTTTGTATCATCTGGGTCTCACAGTGACACGATTTTTGTTCTTCCCAAATCTGAGCATGTTCTTTGTTTCAAGATTGTGCCACTTGCATCAGGCTTACAACAGTTGCCCCGAGTTACTGTGACTTCCGTGAGATACTCAGCTGGGTTCCAACCATCAGTTGCTGCATCCACTGTTTTTGTCCTTCCCTCTAAACCTCACTTCAATACAACTGATACAGGAGGTAAGAGGGAGGAATCTGTGACGGCTGAGTAGCAGCGCCACTTGTGATCATTAATATTTTGCAGAAACAGGATCCATTCATCAAGGTTGCACCACAAGGTATAGATGGCTAAGTTACTATATGCTGACTGAAACACTTCTTCATAGAACCAAGCAATTTATGTGTTTTTGTCTTCGGAGGGAAACTGTCGCAAATGAGTTTGGGATACAGAAGCATTGTACACCTATCTACTGAACCATGCATGGTATCGTTGGTGCATTGATTACCATAGTAATTGAAGACTGGTGATGGCGAATTGCTTTTGGGGACAGATCGGCTCCTGCATGGAGGTACCCTTATAACATCTTCCCTTGATGAAAATGATAGCACATTTAGGCGATAGAATTGTTTGTTTACATGTTTTCATTTGTTAGATGTCAAATTTATTGGTTTTTCCTTCAGAGATGGGAAAAAAATTATACTTAACAAACCATTAGACAAAATACTTAAATTTTGGATATGACTCTTAATTTGTTCATTCTTTTCTGAGTTATTTCATAGAAGGAAAGAACCGATAGAGCAAAAATGGTTAGGCACCTATTCCAAATGAATTTGTTATACTCCTTTTATTCCAAAGGTATATTCTCATTTTTATGGATATGTGGAGATGATACTTCATTTTTGTTTTCTTAGGAGAGGTTCCATTTGTATTTAGAAACATTTTGTTGATCACTTTTTCACTGTTCTTCTGTTTGATAATTTCTGTTTTCTTTTTCCTGGTAATTGTATGATAATTTCTGTATGCATTATAATTCTAACCTTAATGGGAATTTAAACATCATTTTACATCCGAAATTGTTTAAAATCAATTCTAAAACTTAATTTGCTAATAATTCATTAAATATCCACCTAATGTTCATTTAATATGCATAAAAATGACAAAATGCCCTCATGCCTTTTTAGGACAAATTTACTTCCACAAATATATTGTCTAAACAAATTTTTAACTTTATAATAGCATATTAATTGTCAACATATCATTAAACTTTATTTGCATGAGATTTGTTACATTACCTTAAAATGCATTAGAAATTTCAGTTAAAGAAGAATAATAACATAAATCATCTCCAATTTAAATTTAGATTACGTTTTCCTATATAAAAATAAAAGGCCCCTCTTAAAGATAAACAGCCTTAACATAAGTTACCAATCAAATTAAATTTTTCTAAGGGGTAGAATGGACTGTGGTAGGAATCAAGTTCAAATGATTTTCTCTCCTAATTGCACCTCCAAAAGCCTCAAGCATATCTAGATTTTCGTGGTTCATTTCTTCCGGGAGTTTGTAATCAAAATGGTATAGCAAATTTGCGAGCGGAAGCTCGACATTTACTAGACCAAATAACATGCCTGGACATGTCCTTCTTCCAGCTCCAAATGGTAGAAATTCAAAATTATTACCCTTGTAATCTATTGAATTATCAAGAAATCTTTCTGGCTTGAATTTTTCAGCATCTTCCCAATAATTCGGATCTCTTCCCATCACCCACGCATTAATAAGCACTCTAGATTTTGCAGGAATGAAGTAACCATTGATCTCAGATGACTCACTATTTTGTCTTGGAAGTAATGAAATAGGAGGGTGTAATCTTAGAGTCTCTTTTACAATTAACTTCAAGTAATTTAATTCAGACAGTTTTTCTTCATCAACATATCCTTCCCTATGAAAGATTTCTCTCACCTCTGCTTGTGCCTTTTTCATCACATTTGGATTTTTCATCAATTCAGACATCGCCCATTCTAGGACTGACGATGAAGTCTCACTTCTGCCAATAAGAATGTCCTTGAATGCAGAAATCATAAGTTAGTTTTTACCTCTAGAAGAATTGACAATAATGCTGGACACATCTTAACTACATTAAACAATAAAATTACACCAAATAGTAGGTAGTGAATCCTTAAATCACCCATCCATTGTTTCATCAATTCTGGAATTTGAGTCTCGATCTTAGATCATGGACTAGTCCAAAAAATGAACGAAACAGTTTATTTACTGTATAATCTAGAGAACTCAGAGTGAAATTCCAGAATTTGAAACCCAGAAAACATGATCTGTGAGGGTTTAGTTGAATGATTCAGAACCTTCACTGACAGCTGCTTAATGTTTTTTCGAAATTATATAATAGCACACACGGGTCAATCTATTAAACCTGGTGATTTTAAAAACTTCAGAACTAGAAAATCAAGAATTGATAATTTGCATATAAAAATTTGAAATCAAGGAAAAATAATTCTTACCAGGATGACTGCTTTGATGTTATTGGTGGTTAAATCAAAACCAAGACCTCCTCTTTCTTGAATATTCAAAAGAACGTCTACAAGATCATTGGCTTCATCTTTATTACTACTAGCATTGGCTCTTCCTTTATGTTCATCGATAATGTTTCCAAGTATCTTGTCGACTTGTTGAAACAATCTTTCTACTTTAGGTCTCATTCCACTAATTCTATGAAGCAACTTCATAGAAGGGAAGAAATCATCAACAGTAAAACCACTTGCTACCTCTACGATTTCCTGGACGAGAGGTACAAATGCTTGTCCTTGATCTTTAGATATCTCACCTAGAGCTGCTCTTGATGTGGTACTATAAGCTAGAGAAAGTAACATTTTACTAAGGTTTATCGAAGAACCTGAACTAGAAGAAATGCATTTTACAAAATTGGACACTTCTTCTTTTCGAATCGATTTGAAAGACTGTACTCTTTTAGCACTTAATAGCTCTAATACACAAATCTTCCTAAGTTGTCTCCAGTACTCTCCATAAGATGTATTCATGATGTTTGTATAGTTATAACTGAGTACACCAGGGGCAAGAAGCTCAGGCCTATTAGCAAAGACTGTATCGCAAGTCTTCATAACTTGTTTAGCAACTTCTGGGGAAGAAACAACTATTGTTGTGATTTCACCAAGCTGGAGATGCATAAGAGGACCATATTTTTTAGCTAAGTTTTGGAAGCTTTGATGGGGTAATAAAGATCCCATCAAATTATGCATGTTTCCTATTACAGGTAGCTTCAATGGCCCTGGAGGCAAATGTGATGACTTGTGGGATTTCTTCCATAGTTTTTGTACTATGAAAATGAACAGGAAGAAACTAAGGAGGGAAAAAAGAAAGTTAAGGAGTTCCATTCTTTTTGTTTTGATGAAATTGGGATCTCAAGTTGTTGCTTTTTCTGTTTCTCGACTAACCCTTTTATAATATCAAAACTATGAATTAAATTCTTAATAATCATTAGTTTTTTTTGTTACTAACCTTAAACTAGTCATCATTTAATTGTATTAGATAATGAGGGAATGATTGTATATTGATTGACCTTAATTTTAAATAGGAACAACGATTTCACATGTCTTTTTAAAATAGACAGAAATTGGTTACTTAAGATTAAATTACATACAGAACGAATAGCCAACTGGAAATATATAATTGCAGACTGTCATCAAATAAACACGTGATTTCACTGGATCCAATTAATTAAAAAAAAAGTGTATGCATTTAATATTTACATTTAATTCAATAGCACACCCATTTTGAAATTTAGCAATCTTGGTCAATATTTGTCGACATTTTATTGTTTCATACACATTTTAAATATTTGTAAAAGTTTAAAATTTCATTTGTTGACACTCAAATTTTACTAGAAACCAAAGCCAAACCCATATGTATTGCGGTAAAGCTTAAGATAAAACCATGGAGACTCAAATTTATTCTAGATCAAAGTCTAGAAAGCCAAAGCCATTTGTATAAGATAAGATAAAACTAAGCCCACTTCACAACATAAATTCATTTATAAATCCAGTTTCCGACTGAGCGAGGGGAATTATGGTCAATGATTCAAAGCTTCAAGACAGTATCTGTTACAGCAGGCGATGGCCTAAAAGAATGACCTCATCACATTATGCCGTACAATGCTTGACAAGTGTAGCTAGTGTAGAAAACAATTACGTTTATTACTGCGTACATTATTTTAATTTGAGATTACGTCTTACAGTAAAATACGCCAACATATTCTCCTTTTTTTCACCACATTAATCCAACTCAGTCAAAAATTATTGCTTTCATAACCAGGACAAAAGCCAGAATATTGTCAACTTGATACGGCGGCAGCAGATTCTAAGGGAGGAAGGTCCTTGTTCGGGGCTTCCCAATTGATCTGCCTCATAATTTCAAACCTCTCATTCAGTGGAACAAATCCAGCTTTTGGGGTAATAATACCACTATTACCCGCCTTGTGAAGCAGGATCACACTGGAACCCATGTCAGGGCCATGAAGCTTTCCGCTTAGCAATAACCTAAGTGGCATAAATAGTGATTTCCCCTGCCATATAAAAATTGAACATTAGAAAATTGTAATTTAGGGAGTTGGAATCCTTGTCACAAAATTGTTTGTTCGAGAGAGACAAAATGCAAGGGTGTTGTTTGCCATTGCTTAAAAGGAAAATTAAAACACTTTTTAACTTAAAAGTCAATCATTTATCTGTT
Organism: Croton setiger; assembly: GCA_948099555.1. Classification (NCBI taxonomy): domain Eukaryota; kingdom Viridiplantae; phylum Streptophyta; class Magnoliopsida; order Malpighiales; family Euphorbiaceae; genus Croton; species Croton setiger. Next base: position 148,189 of record CANUEY010049606.1, on the reverse strand, counting down.
TGTCTATGCTTTTAAGTTGTTTTTATAAAAGTAGCAAAATGCTGCTTTTTTATAAGTGTTCTTTTAAAAGCTGAAAGGAGAAATTTACAAGCAATGTCAAACACCCACTAAGATAATAAACTGCAGTAAAGAATTGTTAATGTATCGAAGTCAATTAATTACAGCAAAACTTACTTTGCGCTTAAGAGATTTGCCAAAGCTCTTCACCCATTTCTGCCACCCAGAATGGCCTTCTTCTAGGGCAGTAGTGATTTCACCACTGTCATATGCAGCTAAAAGCTTTGATGACACTTCAGAAATATTATCTTCAACAATAGTCTTACATTCTGAACTGTAGATAGAGTAGATATACTTTAGCTAACTATAAAATACCCAATTATTTAAATTAATTATGGTTGATGATCAAACAATTAAAAATATCATCAGAAAAATTCTGAAATTACATTTCTATATTAGTCCAAAGACACCAGAAATCGTAAGGTTAAGCCAAATAATATGAAAAAACTTCAGAATCACCTGGCTAGTGTAACATGCAAGGGATAGGAAAGCAAATTTGTAAGTGCTTTGTCTGAATCAGTCACTAAATCAATTCCATCCTTGAGCAGCTGAACTGCTTCCTGTTTGCACAAAATTATCTTGTGAGTAATTAAAATTATCATCCTGTTTGTGCAAAATAACATTTAAATTGCCTGCTATGCGATTAAAAATCTATCAATTCTGGAAGCAAATGAAACTTAAATTTTGAGATTAAGAAAAAAATGCAATCACCAAGATAAGCACAGCTATCTTGCTGGCTCACGCATGTGAAAAGTTACAGCTTCAAGGAATTTATATATGGTAGTACACTGCATACGAAAACATATAGAAATGAACCTTACTTCTACAAATGGTCCTTCTGATTCTGCGAGGATGCCGCTCTGCTTCCACTGTCCACCAATAAGGTTGATCAATTTCTCTGATGAAAGAGCTCTTAAATGTTGTCCATTCATCCACCTTTAGTTTTTTTTTTTTACATCGGAAGGTGTTAGAAACTAATTTAGTTAACTTCGCAAGACTTTGCATATTGAGAAGAGTTAAGATTTCTATCAATGTATAAATCATAGAAATAAACAAAAAACACAATAAGAAAGACCATACACACACACACATAGGTATATCTGCCTATATATGTATGTATATGTGTACATATGCACATATATGTATGTGTGTATACATACATATATGCATACACATATTCCATGAGCATTGTTTCCAAACTTTAGCATGTCAATTTTCATGACTAATTGATTACCTTAACTTAGCAGAGTCAAAAATTGCACCACTTTTGTTAACACGTTCGATTGTGAACTTTTCAACTGTCAATTGCATTAAAAAGTTCAAGTAAATATAAACCAGAATAATTCAACTGATTTATCAATTTGTAAAGTTAAACACTAACCAAGATTCTCAAGGCTGAAAAATTCATTTTCTGAGCCATCACCCCAACCTAAAAGTGCCAAGTAATTCACCATTGCCTGGGGCAGATACCCCATCTCCTTAAACTGTTCAACAATGGTCAGAGAAAATCAATAATATCATATTTGCTGAAAAAATGGTTGTGTTGAAAAACATTCATGATGTTAAGAGGTTATACCCAGAGTTAACAGAACTAAGACAAGTGATAAGAGTACAAAACTGATAACTACCTGACCCACTGAAGTTGCGCCATGCCGTTTTGACAATTTACTGCGATCAGGAGCAAGAATTAAAGAAACATGTGCAAAGCAAGGCATGGGGAATCCAAGAGCCTGTAGCAGAATCATATTTAGGTATAAAAAAAATTGTCCTCCACAAAGGATAAAAAGGGAACCCACAAGGATGATTATATGTGTATACCTTGTATATCAAGGCTTGCCTTAGAGTATTTGGCAAATGCTCTTCAGCCCTGAAAGTTGAGAGTTAAGATGGAAACAAATGAAATATGCAACCCACACACCACAAAATCTAACATAATTACTTGAAAAAGAGGAACAAATCCTTGAGCAAATATAATTATCAAAGAAATATTTACAGAGACTGACAAATCACCTTATAACATGTGAAATGGCCATGGTGGCATCATCAACCGTAACGCAGAAGTTATACACAGGCTGTCCATTACTCCGCATAATTACAAAGTCTCCAAGTGTGTCCAAGTTCCAACTAACCTTCATGACAAATAAAATATAAGGAGTTATAAGTCCATACATTTATAATGATCATGTGTGGAGTATATTTATGAAATAAATCCATTTTAAATAGAGCATTGAAAGCAAAGAGAGTGGAGGTTAAGCTAATTCAACTTGTGTGCCCAATATTTCAACCTAGCAACAAAAACTCGAGGCAATACTAATGCATGATAATCCTATAACCCAGACAACTCCCCCCTCTTCCATTTTATTTTCTGAAAAATCATATTTGTCTTTGGCACAAAAAAAAATAAAAAATAAAAAATAAAAAATAAAAAATAAAACCCAACCGTCTCCATGAAGAAGAACCGTGGAGGTTTAAACACCAGATTAACAACAAAAGTTTGGCCATTATAACAATAAATTTTCAGAATACAACTTACTTCACTCCGAATAAGGTCATTAATTTTTAAACTCCCCTCCTTTGGCACACGAAATCTGTAAGTGTAAGGAGTTCCCTTTGCAAGCTCTTCCTGTACTTCTTCATCTGATGCAGTGGCCCACTTTCCGGCATACACTGGCGGCAATTTCTTTAGTTTTGCAATCTCCTTCATCTTTTCAAGCTCCTGGAGAGAAACTACGGAAAAAAACATCAGCTATCAGTTGAACATGACTTTCCCCTAGTGATAGCACTGTAAACATTTTAAAAAATAATAATAAGTGAAGTCAAATACAGAGAGCACATCAAATGCACATTTTATAACAATGATAGAGAACTCAATTGAGACAATTCTCTGTCCTGCTTCAAACAACTGAATTTGATTGATGTTGGAGGTGAAGTAAAGAATTAGCTGATTTAGCAGCATAACAAGCCCTAAAAGCGAAATATGAGTCAGACAAAGAAGATGAATGAACTCAAAAGTCTTGATCTCCCATATAGATAAGACAAGTAACGGAAAAAGGCATACAGTAGCAGCAATATTTTGTTACTTCTTTATTAGTCTGGTACCTTCCCATTGCAGCTTAAGATAAAAGTAGTATTGATAGGGGTCATTAACAATACTTCAAAATTAAGGTTTACCAATAATTCTAAACGTTTTGCAATCTTTACCTCACAGGTATTGCAAAATTATTAACTCTATGGAATGTGTAAAAATGCAAGTGTAAAAGTGGCTTGAAGTATTAGCAAAAGGATACAGATCTTATGAGTTCATTACACTCACTCTCATGGTTCTAGAATGAGCAAACTAAGAACGAAGCAAAGGATCAAGTGTACAATAATTGCAACTAGACTAATTGAGAGCTACAAAATGATAGTAATAAATTAATTAAATTTGCAGTCATTTAAACAAAATTACCTCATTAGAACAGAAGCAACGATAAACATGACCAGATTCCAAAAGTTTCTCAGCATGTTCCTTGTACAATGAATTTCTCTCAGATTGACGATATGGACCATACTCACCACCAACATCAGGCCCTACAATGAACATTCCACAATCATTAATATCTAATCTAATTCTCTCCATAGAGAAAGATTGAGAAAACAGAATGAAATAATTAGCAATACCTTCATCCCAATCAAGACCAAGCCATGCAAGATCACGGAGCACCATTTCCTCAGATTCCTTAGTAGACCTCTCCAAATCAGTGTCCTCAATCCTCAACACAAATTTTCCTCCCTTGGACCTGAAATTCGCCATTTCCCACATATTTCAAACACAAAATCGAGAACAAAGAAGCGAAGGAAGCAAGTAACCGAATCTTACCTTGCAAAGAGGTAATTGAAAAGAGCAGTTCTGGCACCACCAACATGCAGGTTTCCTGTAGGAGAAGGAGCAAAACGGACTCGAACTTGTCCTTTTTCACCAGCAGAAGCAGAAACGGAGAAACACCTAGTTGTTCTTGCGGAGGCAAAGTGAGAGGGAAGTATAAGTGAAGCTTTACGAAAATTACGATTACAGCTGTACAAAAAAGCCGAGGAAGAACGCCAAATTGGAGGTGCAAGCTCTGGTATTATTCTCAGTCTCATCAATGGCGTTCCTCCAATAACATTCGCCATTATTTCTCCTTCTGCTTCAGCGCATCAATGGATAATGGAAATCGGAAAGCAAGAAGGGTTGAGAAACGTAGAGGAGGGCTGTAATCATTTTTATTTTAAAGATACGAACAAAACGGTGTCGTAAAGAATGGCTGCTCAAACGGCGTCACTTATGAGCTGCACCAACTTTTTTAGTTTCTTGGTTTTCAGTCAGTAGTACTACCGTGGCAGAATAATTGTCAACGTTATTACTTAATAAATTGAAATTAGTTTACCATACAGGAAGAAGGGACTTGAACTGAATTGCAGATGGAGTTAACTTGGATACCTTAGCAAAGAATTTATCAAATGGAAAGGCGAGAGATCATTAAACAGAAGGTTCAACAAATCTTCCAGAGGTTTGATTTTAATAAAGATGGAGGCCTCAACAGTGAAGAACTAACGGCTTTGATGGTCAGTGTCAATCCTAGAGTGAAATTTAGCGAAGAGCAGATTCAGGCAATTTTAGATGAAGTGTATCGTACTTACGGCGAGTTCATCGACGGTGACGAAGGTTTGACTTACGACGGTCTGCTGCGTACTTATGATGATGGAGCTGGTGACGTTGACAGAGATTTTGACGCGCTTGGCTTGGAGTTGGAGCTCAATTCCAACATTAACAAAGAGATCCCCATTATTCCTGAATCCTCATCTTCCTTAGATCCCACCACAAGCACAAATAATACAGGTAAAAATGAGATATCTACCTACCATAAATAAACCAGAATTTGGTAATGTGCGCTGTTCTTCTTCTTCCTCCATGTTGACCATTTTCATTCATTACTTGCAGTTGACCAGTACATTGTACCAGAGGAGGTGGAATCTGCTGGCTTTAGAATTTGTGCTGATGAGTTGACCTCCATTGTTGAAGGCCATGATGTGGTCAAACTTAAAAACCATGGTGGTGTTATGGGTATTGCTCACAAGCTCTCCACTTCTCTTGCTGATGGCATTTCCACTTCTGAGGATTTGCTAAAGAAAAGGAGAGACATATATGGAGAAAATAAATTCATCGAGAGCCCAGAATTAGGTTTCTTGGTTTTTCTTTGGGAAGCTTTTCAAGATAGGGTACTAATTCTACTTGCTGCTTGTGCATTTATATCCATTGTGGTTGGCATAGCCATTAAAGGATGGCCAAATGGTGCACTTGATGGATTTGGAATTATTACATGTATTCTACTTGTTGTCTTCACCGCTGCTCAGATTGATTATCAGCAATATTTGCAGTTCAAAGATTTAGACAAGGAAAGGAAAAAAATACTAGTTCCTGTCACTAGAATGGGCTTAAGGCAGAAGGTCTCCATTTATGAATTAGTCCCCGGTGACATTGTTCATATTTCTATTGGAGGCCAAGTTCCAGCTGACGGACTATTTGTTTCAGGGTTTTCTTTGTTGATTAATGATTCAATTTTGACAGGACATAATCTTCTAATTCAGGTAAATGCTAAAAACCCTTTTCTCCTTTCGGGTACCAAAGTTCATGATGGATCATGCAAGATGCTTGTGACTAGTGTTGGAATGAGAACTCAACGGGGTAAACAAATGGCTATACTCAATGAAGAAGGACAAGATCTAGATGAGACCCCATTACAGGTCAAGTTGAATGGAGTAGCTACAATTGTTGGGAAAATAGGCTTGTATTTTGCTGTTATGACATTCGGGATACTATTTTCGCGTAAGCTTCAAGCAGGAATCTGGTCTGGTGATGATTCTATTGCAATGTTAGAATTTTTAACTGTATCCATTGCAATTGTTGTGGTTGCAGTTCCCGAGGGCCTTCCTTTGGCTATGACATTTGGTCTTGCTTGTTCAATGAAGAAGATGAAAGCACATTTTCGCCATCTTGCTGCTTGTGAAACAATGGGATCTGTCACAACTATCTGTACTCACAAAACTGGGATTTTAACTACTAACCATATGACTGTAGTAAAAGCATGCTTTTGTGGGGAAAACAAGGAAGTAAGTTTCTTGAATAGTAGTACTCTTAACTTTTGGTCTGGAAATAAGCATTCTGCTTTGAGAATTCTACTTGAATCGATATTTAATAACACAGGAGGAGAAATTGTTGTTAATGCAGATAACAAAGTTGATATACTAGGATCACCAACTGAAACTGCAGTTTTAGAATTTGGGTTGTTACTAGGAGGAAACTACCGAGAAGAAAGAGAGAGAGTGAAAATTGTTAAAGTTGAACCATTTAATACTACTAAGAAGCGAATGCGTTCAGTTTTAGAACTTCCGAAAGTAGGTTTCCGGGCACACTTAAAAGGAGCAGCTGAAATCATTTTAGCATCTTGTGACAAATTTATAAATGCAGATGGTAGAGTTGCTCCTCTTGATGAGGCATCCATCAATCATTTAAAGACTACAATTGAACAATTTTCCAGTGAAGCTTTGCAAACTCTTTGCTTTGCTTACTTAGACATTGGAAGGGAATTCTCTGCCAAGAATTCTATTCCTTTCAAAGGGTACACTTGCATTGGCATTGCAGGGATTAAAAATCCAGTGCGTGAAGGCATCAAGGAGTCTGTTTTGATTTGCAGATCAGCTGGCATAGCTGTTCGAATGATCACAGGAGAGAATATAACAACTGCAAAAGCTATTGCGAGAGAATGTGGAATTCTGACGGATAATGGGATAGCAATTGAAGGGCCAGAATTGCAGGAGAAGAGCGAGAAAGAGTTGCTAGAACTTATTCCAAAAATTCAGGTACATCTGGTTGTTTTACTTCACATTATTTTAGGATCTTCTAACTCAATATAAGTTAAATTCAGTTCTCTTTTGACTGTAAAGATGACAACTTTGGTTGTACATTTTGCAGGTGATAGCACGAATATCTTCACCCTTTGATAAGCATACCCTAGTGAGACACCTACGAAAAAGTTTCGGGGAAGTTGTAGCTGTAACTGGTGATGCTGTAACTGATGCTTCAATCCTTTATGAAGCAAATATAGGTCTTGCAATGGGCATAGCAGGAACTGAGGTTTGTTCTTCGAAATTCTACTATTCCCCTTCAGTTGATTGGATTCATTTTGGAAAATATTTTTGATTCACAGGTAACAAAGGAAAGAGCAGATGTAGTAATCATGGATGACAACTTCTCAACAATTGTAGCTCTTGTAAAATGGGGACGTTCAATTCATATAAACGTTCGCAAATTGATTCAGTTTCAGTTGACAGTAATTATAGTTACCTTGACAGTTAATTTTTCTGCAGCCTGTGTGATAGGTATGAACGAGCGACTAGTAATGCTATTATCATTTCCAAGCATGTGGCATTACTATATTCATCTTTTCTGGTTCTGCTCGTATCGTAGGTGAAACTCCCTTGACTGCTTTCCAACTTCTCTGGGCCAATATGTTAGTCGACATTTTAGGAGCTTTTGGACTAGTCACAGAGCCTCCAGAAGACGACTTGATGAAGAGATCAACAGTTGCAGTTGGCCGGAAAGAAAAGCTCATCAGCAATGTAATGTGGAGGAATATTCTGGGACAGTTGATATACCAATTTCTTATAATATGGTATATACAGATAAAAGGAAAGGAAATATTTAAACTTGAAGGTTCTGGTTCTGATTTAATATTAAATACACTAATTTTCAATGCATTTGTCTTCTGTCAGGTAATTTCATCATTAAAATTGAATTTAACAAACAAACATCTTTATCTTCCGTTCAAATTGTGATCAAAAGTCCATTGTTTTCTATAGGTTTTCAATGGGATAAGCTCCAGAGAAATAGAAAAGGTAAATGTTTTCAGAGGAATACTGAAGAACAATCTGTTTGCGGCTGTACTTACTTGCACTATCCTCTTCCAAATTGCCATCATTGAGTTCTTGGGTTCGTTGGCGAACGCTTATCCTCTCAGTTGGCAACAGTGGTTTTTTACGATTTTTCTTGGATTTCTTGGCATGTTAATTGCAGCTGCCACAAAGATGATACCAGCATTATAGATGCTATTGTTCTTTATTTGAATTCACAGTTTCTGTCCATTGATTCAAGGGCCAAGCTAAAAATTGACATCTTTCTTCTTCCAATAACAAAATAATACAAAAAAAAGTTCTATATCAAGCCAAAATTATAATCTAACAAGCCAAACTATGTTTTAAGTTCCTTCAGGTCTTTAAGGCACAAGGCAGGGGATGATATATCAAAGCAAAAGCAAAACTGCAAGGTCACATCCCCATGTCTACAAGTCCGCGAAAAAATTACTCGTACTACTCTCAGTTTGCCCATTTTTCCGCTTGCCTCCTGAAAAGATTGATGATGTTTAAACTAATTGCAGTAGACAGATTATGTTTTCAAGATAAAGTTTGATCAACAAACATTTGAAGACCAATCCATATTTGATTTAAGCACTCCAAAAAACTTATAAGCTGTTTTCAGGAAATAGTTTGATCAAAAAATATTATCATAATAAGTCAGTAGGATTTTAAGAAATTGACAATTTAGCTGCACTAGCAGCAACATAAACGAGTCATTCACCTAATAATATGTTAGGATCGAAGATTAACATTTAACTCGAAAGCTTCACACCCCAAAGGATGGTTATTTATTCCATATTTCCAGTAAAGTAAATACAACATACCTTTCTTAGACTTAGGAGGATCAATATCAACCTCCATTTCATCGCTATCACTGTCAGTCACGACAGCTTTTTCCTCTTGAGCATCTACAGAATTTTGTAATAAACTATCCAGATCCCAAAGCTGAACAAATATGAAATAACAGTTTAGTTTGGAGGACACTTAAGAAGAATGCACACGCGCGACACATATATATAACCGGCTTTCAATATCAGGAGAGAGAAAATGGGTTTTCATTCACCTTTAATGTTTGATCATGTGATATACTGCCAAGAAACTTTCGGTCATGAGAAAAGCCTACAAGGCCAAACAAAATATATGTCAATATTGCTTGTTCTAACTATAGTGCCTAATTTCAACAACAAAGATGGTGGTTTGAGGCAAAAATAGCATTTGTTGTCAGTGATTCATATGTTCGAAAGAGATGTATAAACCCATACCAAGGCGCTCAATGGGATACTCTGAATGCTCAGCAAGTGGTTGAATAACTCTGTTGGGTAATATGCCTACCAGACTGAAATGAGTGAACAAATAAATAAATAATTGGAAATTAAACAAATATAGTCCAGACATTGGGATGAAAGAATGCAAACCTAATGATTCCATTCTCAGATCCAGTAATGAGCCTGTCTTCGTCTAGCTAAAACATAAAGGGTTATATAATTCCATGAAATACTGGATGGTTAAAGTGCAGAAAAAATCTCAAGTTCACAAAAATTCACCTACTCACCTTCAACAAAGAGTCGATAGAATTTGGTGAAAGACCGGTAAAGCGATCACTGAAACCAAAAGAATAGTCAGGAAATTGCAAAGAGCAACAAATATGTGCAATACATACTTATTTTGAAAGAGAGAGACAAATTAACTGAAAATTATATAGAAACATTCTATTCTGAAATGTGCTTTTTCAGTTTCTAGTTTTCAACATTCTCAATGAGTATGAGACTACCTGCAGTCCTTGAAAAATCCCCATGAATACAATAATAGCGTGCCATTTTGTGATCCACAAATAACCTTCCGACCGTTCTGACAAAAGAAAGCTATAAATTAGAATGTAGAGGTGTGTCAGAGCTACACTGGTGAAAAAAATCTTTTTGACTGATACCTTTACAATGATTCATAGCAATAAAAGTGATTACAATCTACTGAATTACTACTGATTGATTCGATGAATGGAAATGCAATACTAGCAAAGTAAAAATCAGCAGTGGAAGTGATCAATCTGAGCATCATTCACCACGTCAAGGGTGAATAACACTTGGAATGAAGGCCTTGGATGATTAACAATTTAATTCATTCTCTCCTCCCAAGTTGTAAATATGCAATCTATCCATGGCTTCAATTGTTTTCAGAAAATAACTCTTGTACAAGACTCATTTTTTTGTTTTGGGTACAATCTTGAAAATTAATAAAAAAAATAATTTAATTACAAGATTATTAAAAAATATATGTATGGTAAGAGAATTTTTATATTTTAACAAATTATTATTAACATTAAGACAAGAAAACCTAGCGTTTTTCCAATAACATTATAACCCATAAAAAATCGAGGTTACAAAATAGAAAGAACACGAGAAGCACAAAACACGGAGTTTGGTTAAAATGCTACCTTCATAATAGCAACAGATAATAGCTCTTCCTCAGAAAATTCAGACCGAGCTTGGACCTATCATTAACTCCAAAATAAATAATAATGTTAAAACACCACAATTGATTCCCCAATATGTTATTTAACTAAAAGAAAACAACTTACTTTATTGCTTCGAAGGTTGCAAACGGAAAGAGTCCCGTCCCCACTAAGAACATTGCAGAAGAGAACTTCTTAGACCCTCGTCTTAAATTATATCAAGGTGAAAACAAATACATGGGAATAAAAACATGCAAATTCCTATCAGATACTGGGGGTAAAATATGGGCTGCTAGCATGCATCAAATAAGAAATGTGGTGATAAAACATACTAAGGCTCCAAAAGAAAACAAAAACAACTTAACGTTAGACGGGGATAAAACCACCAGTTAGCTTTGTGGGGCTAAGATATATGAGTATGAACACTAGTCCAGGTGAAATCAACCCAAAAAAGAAAAGGAGAAGTTTCACATTATTGAGTACCTTGTTGATAGGAGTTTCATAGAATCATTTGTAAAAGCCATATCGGAAACATAGTCTTCATGAACCGTAAAAGAATTGCTGCAAGAACGTTGCCTTGTATCCCAAACCTGCAATGAAGAAAAAACAGTCGCAGTGCAATGGAAATGAGGACATTTACTGCTGTTTTCACACCCTTAAAAAAAAAAAAGCACCAACCTTAACACATCCTTGATCATCCCCGGTAGCAACTGTTGATTCAGTGAGATTGATCAAACTAAAAATGGCATCCCTGTACACAATAATAAATAAGCATACAGTCATAGAAGAGCAAATTATGAAGCTAAGTTATGAGAAATATATGAAACAGGTTTACCCATGAGCATTTTCAACCCGAGCAATTGGGGAACCAGTTTCCACATCCGTAGCCAGAATTGAGCGATCACTTGAAGCAGTCAATAGTGCTGAACCCAAAAAAGCTTCTCAGAAAAAAACAACAAAAAGGAGCAGCAACCGCACTGACCTTAAAATAAAAGAAGTAAGAATTGTTACCTTGTCCACCATTGATAAACCGAACAGCTCTACAAGACTCACTATGTGCTTGAACTTCCAATAACCTTCAACAAAAACATCAATTGTGCCTTTTTTTAACAAACAAAAAGCAAATGGGCATGCTATAAAAAGGAATAAAATATTGTTTTGGCTGAAAAGCTAGTACCTTTGTGATACAGAGTCTGCACTGAATCGGTATCTGCAGCAAGAAGAGCGAGAAAAAGGTGAGATTTATAAATAAGAAGAGAAAAAAAATGGAGAAAGCCAAAGAAGATAATCTAACAAGGAAAGGTGGCCGGTGATAAGAGCAGCAGCCACGATGTGGTCTTGAGGATGAAAATCCATGCCAAAAGGAATTTTCTCCAAATCGATTTCCATGTTTGTGCTAATTTTCTTTTTCTCAATTCAATCAATCTCAAATTTTCAATCTCGGTGTTTTGTATTATGTTAAAACCCTCCCCCTAAACCCTTCTTAACGGCGGTAAAGGGATTGGGACTCTGCAATTGATCAGACCGAAACCGAAAATAAAAAGTTAATCGAGTCACAAGCATTTGATCGGACTGGTTCTTGGGCCGACTCGACTCAAATAATTAGAAGGTCAATTACGTAAATGAGCACCAAACAGTTTAAATTATAAGAGTCTGAGTAATATCATGCAGCACGCGATTTGAATATGAAAAGACAGACAGAGACGTCTTGTCAAATTCGTTTCTCTTCACTTTGCTAGAGCAGAGCAGAGAGGTTTTAGATTCATCCGTCACCGCCCCACCACCGCCGCTCTATCCTCCGTCGTAAGGCTTGCTCCGGACTCTGCTCTGCTTCTCTCTCTACATTCATTAACTTACAGTATAATAATATAATAAATCTGCTTTTAGTTTAAATATTTACTTCCACTGGAGGTTGAAAAAGCTTGTGTATTGTAACTAATTTGAATTTCTAGATTTTAGGCTTTTCAATGTACATTGTTTATTTGCATTAACTCTTTGTGTTAATAAGAAACTTTTTCGCTTTGCATGTTCTTCTTGCTGTCCAAGTTTGTGTTATTTTATTTATTTTTGCTAATTTGCTGGACTTAGGGTTTGCTGCATTACTATGTTACATGTTAATTTAAATTTTGTCCATTAGCATATTGTATCTCATTAGTGTTTTTTTTTTTTTGTTAATTCCAATTTGTTTGGGAAAATTGTTTTATGATTCTCTGTTTATTTAACTAACATCGTAATTGATTATGTTCCATCTTTTTTTTTAATATTATTAAGAGATTCATACAATGTAATAGTATCATAGCTTACTGAAGATTGACTAAGTGTTTGGTTGAGTGAATGGTTGAGGTTGGTTTTATTGTTTTATTTGAAATTAAATTAAATGACAGAACATGTTAAATATTGCTCTGTTATTGAGAATGAGAACTCTGGAATGGGAATTAATTTTCCGTGCGACTTAGATTTTTATTTCTCCTTAATTGAGAAAACTCATGTTACTTGGTTTCTTGTTTAAAGGATGTCAAACTGTTTCTCATTAAAACATTGGTTATAAGCATTAAATCCTTTTTTCTGTTTGGTTCCTGTATTGGTTCTGATTGTTTTCCATTCTCTGTTCCTCTAACTAATTGCCAGCCAAAATATACATGTTGTTGGTGACTATGGGACTTGAATGTGTGTGTGTTTTTATTATGCATCAGTTAAACACAACTTGTCCACGGACCTCTTTCACATCCATCAATTATTGTACCTGCATGTTGTAGGTTTGTGGGCCCTCCTTATCCATGTGTTCTAGTAGCTTCTTGGGTTTTAGTGTTGATTTTGTTCGTTTCCTTGTTCCCTGAAACTAATGTTAGAAAACATAAATGGAGCTTGAAGGGACATCATAGGCTTGTTAGCATGTCATCTAGTGGAACGGTCAACTGTTTCAGTGCTTGTCTTCCTGTAATTGTATGACTGATCTTTGGTTCCTTTTTTTAGGTCTTTAAAATGGGAGATCTGCCAAGGAAATCCGGGAAAGGTCTGTATGAAGGTCAATTTTTATCCTCTTTCTAATACTTGCTGTATTGCATTACATGCTAATTATGACAGAGAATATTGTTCATGATTTGTTGGCAGATTGAACATAAAAATTTTTTGATGTTATTAAGAGTTATCGTTTAACTAAATTTAAACCAGATTCGTGTGATATATTACAGACACATGTTTTCATACTTGTGTATCCTAAAGCTTTTTGATGTTCTTTTTATATGACAATCATTCTCAACTTTTGTATTTTGCAGAAGGTTATAAACATTTTATTTTTCTGATGAAGGATGAGAAGCTTATATGTCGGGCACGATGCTTAAACCCTCCTCGAAAAGTGTAGGCACATTTTCTCTGATTTTTGTCCCTGGATTTCATAGTAATGTAATTGGTTGTGATGTTTAATTAAAGAAGCTCCTATTCGCATAATATTAGTATGGGAATTTTTGACTCTCATCCAAGTATATGCATAGTAGGTGCCCTAGCATATATGTTGATTTTTTCTTTTTTTCTGAATGTTCCTTTGGGTTGAAAATATATATTACAAAGGAGGTGAGTCAAATACTCATTAAACAATGAGCTAATCTCACTGAAAATGAAAAAGGACAGCGATCAACTAAGATTATTTTCTACTAATCATTGTAGCATGACCAATTGAACAAGCAAAAACCATAGATTTACTAATTTTGTTCTTTGATGCTTAGCATATCAGTATTCCATTTATACCATGAGAACAGAGGTCCAACCAGCAGTGCAATCACATATTACATTTCTGCATCTTCTTTAGCTAATATCGAATATACATAAGTTCTTGTAATTTTATTATAATTACTAATCTTGCGAAGGAGTGATAAACTTGGTTATTGCGTCCTATATTTCTTTGACTTTGTATGACTTACTTGTCCTGCTAGGCCTCAGCGATGGAATTTAAAGGAAATTGTTCGGAGGTCCGACCCCAAGTTAAATATCCTTCATGGTCTACCTCAATTCCTTTTACACCCTGCTCCTGAGTGTACTCGTGACGAGAAAGAGTGGGGTAGATTTTTGAAACATATTAAGGAAAGAAATTTGGTAAACTACTTATGTTCTTTGCTGTTTCCTCTCTTTTTCCACCTAGAATTGTTTAATGTTGGCTTCTCTTTCCTCTTTCTTAATTTCTAAGTTCTGACTAATGATATGGTATTCAAGATTCACCCTTATTTATATTATCTCTATTTGTGTGTATCTACCTTAATAATTTGGAAAAAAATATGAACTTTTTTCTATGTACTCTTCATTTCCCATGTCATTTATTTAGTGGACATTTTAAAGTGCTTTCTCTTTTCATTTTTTTTTTTATTTTTGCTTTTTTTTAAAGATACCGTGAGGGTTTAAATTCAAAAACTTAGATGTTGGATGAAGATTAAAGCTTTTTCTTTAGAGTATATATTTGGAAGCATTTACATTGTATCTTTTACAGGTGGCTATTGCAGGATTAGAGTTTTATGTGATGTATATACTTCCTCCTGAACAAGCCTCTGATTATAGTCATGTTAGAGTTGTATACAAATATAGTGCTCAAAAACAGTGTGAATCAGGTATCATTTTGATTGCATTTACAGATTTTTTTTGTTCTTGGTGGAGATGAAATTTGAATGTAATTCTTGATTTATCATCCTAAGTATTTCAGTGATTCTAATTTCGAGTGATATTATTTTTGTTTAAAAAGTGAAAAACAACTTTATGCCATATCTCTAATTCTTCCATCTATAGATTCAACCCAACGAAGCATGGATGATACTTGTGGTAATAGCAGTACCATGTCACCTTCTTGCAATATGGAGGGGGATTTCGCCAGGAAAGATGTATGTACAGAAGGGAGGAGCCAATGTAACAATGAAGATAACAATAAGCAATATGTTAAGTTTTCGCAGTCAATTGGTGATCATTGTTTTGATGAGCCAACAAGAAGACATCAATCACATGAGGTTAAAAGAGAACCATCATTTGTGGAAAATCATGTGCGAGCACACCCAAGTTACTTGCAAACTCTTGGTCAAATACATTCTGGATGGATTTTTGGTGCAATAGCTGAGCTTGTTGATAATTCTAGAGATGCAAAGGCAAGTAGGTAGGTAGAATTGATTTTTTCTTTTTTTTCTTTTTGCTCTTCAGTGTTGTTGCATTGCTTTTTGGAGAAATTCTTAGAACACCTTGTCATTTAGTACTATGGCACTTGCAATAACACTACAAATAATTGGATTGGTTATGCATATCCTATGTAATGTTGTTATACTATGTGTAAAGCCAAACTGGATCAACAAACAATGTTTTAATTTTGTTGAAATTATGCTCCATTATTTGGGGTTGAAGATTCATTTTCTTACAATGTTGCAAGTCTCACCTCACTTCTTTCACTTTGTTGGATATCTTACTATGATATAGCACTCTCATGTTACTAATATGAGCTTAAAAATTTCCTGTCTTTTAGTGTTAGTGTATTTAATCAGTAACATACAGCACTTTCTTGAGCTCTGTTGCTTTCTAAGATATGCTTTTTTACTTGTAGTTTGTGTTTTTCAGACTGGATATCTCTATTGAGATCATATATTCAAAAAGAGCTGGCAAAAACATTCCTATGTTGTCAGTCATAGATGATGGCAGTGGAATGACCCATCAGGAGGTTGTGAGAATGACATGTTTGGGCCACAAGCAATCAGATACCAATGATGTGGACCACATAGGAAGATTTGGTGTTGGATTTAAGGTAGCCTTTGCCATTTTCTGTTTGTTTGCATCATTTGTGAGGTTTCTTTCTATCCCCTTTGGTAGGATGACTCTAATGCTGTGAACTGGGGTAATATATTGTATGTAAACTATTTAATGTTGAAGATGCTCCTTTAGATGGAAATTAGTTTTAGTAATTTCATTGTTCTATCTTTTTCATTGTGCCTAATGGTTTTCTTGATGCCAATTTCTCAGACTGGGGCAATGAGGCTTGGGAGGGATGCTCTTGTACTTACTCAGACGGATAAGTCTAGATCTATAGCCTTCCTCTCACAATCACTAAATGAAGGCAAAGACGTAAGCTCAAAATATGGCCCATTTTATCCATTATCTGTCTTCAATATGTGTTATACAACTTTATCATCTTAATTAAAATGATTCTGCAGAATCTAGAGATTCCCATTGTCAGTTACTGTAGAAAAGGACAGCTTATGGAAGTGGACACAAATGTCCAGTCTGAAGATTTAGCAAAGCAGAACTTGAAAGCTATCAAGGAATTTTCACCATTTGATAAATATTTGATTGGTGAAAAAACAGGCTTGTTTTGTGGAAAAAAGACGGGGACTCAAATATACATATGGAACCTAGATAACTGGGGTTCAGATTGTTGCCTGGAGTGGACTGCTGGACTGGCTGGTGGGAGTTCCTTTTACCAGGGTGATATAACCATCCGTTCTAAAAGGGTCAGATCTCGACCTGGTCAGATGAGTCGAAAGGTTGGACATTCTTTTTTATTTTTTATTTTTTTTAATACCTACATAAACAGAAAAGTGTCTGGAACTCAGAGAAATCATATACCTAAGTATTGAATGATATTACATGAATTTTTTTATATTGTTTTTCATGTTCAACTGGGATAAGGTTTTTAATGTTGAATAAGTTCAACTTGATTGGATATTTGTATGTTCTTCTTGTACACAGACATATCTACTTAGAGATGAGCAGGTGGATTCTTCGGAATAACATTTGCTGGGATAAAGTAGTAGTTGCCAAATTCGGGAAAAATTATATATGATTAGTATCTTAAACAGTAGATAATTTGATGGGTAATTTGGACATCCTATGCTTGTCAATCAAAAGATGCATTATTAGTATTCTTAAATTTCTCACTAGCTTGTCTTGTTTCTTCACTATCTTAGGAACTATCAATTATGAAATTGTCTTGTTTAACTTGGCTACCGTATAATTCATTTGCGCATCCACTTTCTATTGTAGTATAACATAGTGTTTGGATATTAATACATGCAGGACCCTCATTATCTAATTATGTTATATTATCACATGTATGTCATCATGTATTTATTTTGTCTTCAGGTGCCCCTAGATTACTCACTTAGATCATATCTTGAAGTCATATTTTTAGTTCCACGAATGAAGATATATGTTCAAGGTTCACTGGTATGCTTGGTTCTCATCTCTTTACAAGAAACTGGTGTTTTTAGTTCTTGCACTATTGTTTAATGTATAGCATTACTCTTCAACAGGTTAAAAGTCGACCGTTGGCTAAATCCCTGAGTCAGACTTATGAAGCAACTGGTAATATTGTTGGAAAATGTGTTAATTTAACTCTCGGTCGCTGTCAAATTGAGTGGGAGCAAAGAAATTGTGGAATCTTTTTGTATTGGCATGGTCGTTTAATCGAGGTCAGATTCTACTTCATCATATGATTTGGCCTGTAAACGTCTGTAACTTCACCAGTGGGTTTCTTTCTCTTGATGTTTAACATTTCATCTACTCGGGAATTGGTTTTACACGTGCTGCTTGTTGCATTTTTTCTTCTCCCTGTTTATGTCTTAGAATTGTCCTTGCATGCATGATATTTGATAGGGAGTTCAATTTTTTGAACTCTTAGCGTTACATTGTATCAAAATCCTAGTGGAGTGAATGTTACTTTAGTTCTATTCTTTCCCATATCCTCTTTAAAACATTTGCCTACTTGTCCTTTAAATAACCTGTAGCTGTTGCATTTCTACTTAATTCGTCTCTCTCTCTTCCCCCACCCACCCCCAAGGGAAGGACCAGGTAGGAGTTAGAATGCATGGGAAAGAAACATCAGTTTAAAATAGAATTCAAAGGTGAAAAAGGATCTATATATCAAGCAAGACAAGTTTACTCCTCCATTTAATTTACTTATTTTTTGCTAATGGTCCATTGAGCTCATGTGGAACTCTTATCAAATTGGAACCATAGCTATGGATGCCATGTAATGAGTTGAAGCACATTATAAAATCAATTGAAATGTATTCTCATGACACAGTGACACCCACATGATATTCTCACAGTTGATCTTCCTAAAACATTATGTGCAACATGATATATAGACTCTTACGGGAGCATAGTCTGCAACCAAGCTAAATGGATATACACAAGTTCTGCCTATTTTCAGAAGATACATAAGCATGACATAAAATGTATATAGGAAGTTATGTGTTATTTGTATGCTTTATCTTTTGTTGCTAATAAGAACATAACAATCAAGCTATTCTTTTCCTTGGGGCAGGTGGGACTCTTTTTTCAGTTAATTTAGTTGTCTTTTTATTTGCAGGCTTTCAAAAGAGTTGGTGGCATGATACACAATGGAGATGTGGGTCAAGGTGTGATTGGCGTGATTGATGTGACTGAACTAATGGTATGAAGGTGTATTCTAGATATTTATTCTACTCTTTTACTCTTTAAGATGTCTTGCATCACTTTTCTTTCTTAAAAAGAATCCTTTCTTTCAGAAGTTCTGCATTAAATAGTTAGATATTCATAATATATTTGGCATCCCTTTTGTTTAAAAGCTTGTTTTTACAAATATTTTCATAATTTATATCAGTCATTTTAACTACAAATTTAAGAATACTTCCTTTGGAATGCCTTAAAACTACCAATATTTTATTATATAGTGTACATATTCCTCTGATTTTCGACGCAGGACAATGGAAATGGCTCTGTGCGGGTGCTTAACAACAAGCAAGGATTTCAGGATTGTGAAGCATATGCCGAGCTAGAAGAGTGGCTTGGGCAAAAGGTGGATGAATATTGGGATAAGAATCATGATTCTGTGGAATTGGTAAGCAAGGGACATAATTTCTTTATACCGTAAGTTTGATATCAGTTGTCCATATTACACTGCAGTGATTAAGGCAACTATTTAGCAAATTAGTGGTTAAAATTATATTAAAAGGCATAAGTAATTCTTGTATTGAAATTTTTTTATTTTGTTATTCATATAATGTTAGGCATATGAAGTTAGAAAATAGAAAACTCAAGTATCATTAAGGTAATATAAAATAATAATAATAAAGAACTAAATAGGGACATGTGAACCAAAATGATAATAAACCTTAATCTTATTTTCTAATAGCAGGATTCTTTGCATATAATTAAATTATAGGACGATCAGATTGAAAATGTCATGCACCTTGCAATTTCAATTGTGGAAAAAATCTTTCAAGGATTATTTCAACGTTTCAAGCCACTCTTTAATGGTTTTGCAGTATGCTTATGTTAGTTTTACTCAGATTGTTCTTTATTCTCATGTTCATTTTACTGAGATTGTTCTTAAACCCTTTCAGAAGAAGGGTGGTGTATTGTACGTGCCAGACCACGAATGGGTCCAGTGTGATAAGTGTAGGAAGTGGAGGATGTTGAGTTCTGGATTTGACAGCAAGGATTTACCAAAAGAATGGTATTCTCGTTGAACTTTAATATTGCTTAAACATAGAATGTGTAAGCTTTTTTAAGACGAACATTGACTAGATTATGTAATGTTATCATATTATGATCTTTAAAAAAAGATCATATATGACAATGTATATTATAGCAATTGCATTTTTTGTTGATATACATATTTGTTTGTTTGTAATGTCAGGTTCTGCTTTATGGAACCGTTTAATGGATTATGTGAAACTCCAGAGCAAAAAGTCCAAAAGGGAATTATCACCGTTTCCGCGAAACGAACTGGAACTGGATATGATGAAAGAGAAGACATCGGAGAGGATGCAATAATCACACCAGAAGGTAATACCATATGAGCTTTCTAAACTGGTATAAAAATCAAATTCTTTTTGTCTTTCCTGATTTGAGAATGACAATTTTGACTTAACAGAGAACGATAGTAAAGCCAAGTCAAAGAGACTCAGAAAGGGGCCTGCTAGGATATGTAAAAAGACGTAAACTTGGAAATTTTACAAGAGTTTAGGCTTTGATTTTAGGTTCTAATATTTGTAGCATCACAAATACATAGTGACTCAAATTGTGTACATAATTTCTTTTTCAATTTTTTGGTCAAATTACTCAACTTGGACAATTTTATCAAATGGTCCAAATCCAAAACATGGTCACAACTAGTACAAGAGCTAAGCTTGGACAATTTTAGTTTGTATCACTGATATTTAGAAATTTATATATTTCTCCCAATACCTTGAATTGCTGAAAATAACCTCTGTACATGCATTATAACTTATACTCAACTCAGAAAATGAATATCGTATTTTGCATCTTAAGGAGCTCTTATCCAATGCTTAGATTGTAAATACTAACATTTATGTATTTTTCCTCTGGTATCTTCAAACCAATGGGGTAAAATAAAAAATTGCAGCAAGAACAATCTTCCGTGTTTTCCCCCATTCTTCTATCAAAATTCATGAGATGAATTCAACTTTTACATATAGAACAATTCGGCTCGATTTAAACTTATTCGAAAATCAAATGAAGTAAGTTTATTTTTGACTAGAATATGTATTAAATCAATATTTTTAGTTCCGAATTTCATATTTATTGTAATATGATAACTAATTAATACTTCAAAAATTAATTTGTAATAATCTCGCAAGCTAAAATTCATTAGAAAACTAAACGAGGAGCTTGAATTTAGAAATACTCAGCTTGTCTCATTTACCAACTCTACTTTTACACAATTTCCAACAGTATCATTTATATATCAGCAACTTCTTTCCAATTGCCCAATAATACATAATACACACTTATCACCACATAATTCAAGATTCAAGCTTAAACCTTGCTTGTTGACCATATCTTAAAAATCCCATCATAGCAAATTAGAGATTCAGATTATTAGCAAAATGCAATTTACCAATCTAGCACATACAATACTCAACAATTCCTTGTGTATGGCAGTCATATCAAATCACAAAAATTGCCTGTCCATAACTGATTTTGTTCACCAACAAAAACTGAAACACACAACATCAATGCAAAACTAAGTACAATGAGCTAAAACTTAATTGCATACCCAATGCTCAATAAACTCCATGATAACCAAAATTTATAAAATTGATCAAAAATTCCATCACATAAGTGTCTAACTTAAGCTCATAAAAATTTGCAGCATTTAAAACACCTCCAGTTTGTCAAACAAGAATAATAAAAAAACTAATAGTAATAAATTTAAAACCTTCCACCAGGTCTGCCACCAGCTCCACCACCTCTTCCGAACACGTACTGGGTCGTAGGAAGAGCCACCGGGTCGACTTGAGTAATTCCGGGAATGTCAGCCATTCCCAAAGACGCAAGCATATCAATCGTCTCCTTATCTACCTCGATTTGATCAGTCTTGATAGCAGAGACATCAGGTACAAAGTCCATGCGCCTCTCACGCTCTTCCTCTTGAAGCTTGAGCGAGATCCCACGAACCGGACCCTTTTGAATCCGCTTCATCAGATGGGTCGAAAACCCGGCGATCTTGTTCCGGAGACGCTTGGAAGGAATGATAGCTACTTCCTCAAGAATCTTCTTGTTGGTGTGGAAATCAAGAGTCATTTTCGAGTAGTACCGCTCGATCACTTGACGAGAGGATTTCTTCACTGTCTTTGTACGGACGCGACCCATCTTCGCGAATCAGGAGATCACTGGCTGCCGCTGTGTCTGTCTGTGTGCAAAAGGAAGCAAATTGAGAGCAGAATTAGGGTTTTTGTTTATATAAGGGCATAATTTAATATGGATTCTTAGTCTGATTGAGTTGGGCCGGATCTCAGCTTGGGCTACTTGACCTTTAATCCATGCCTTCGAACAAGATTAATTTTTCGTAAAAGCGGGAAATGTTAATAAATAACAAATACTTTCATAAATTAAGTAAAGAGCATATTTTTTCAATGAAATTACTATTATACCCCTCCTAATTTTTATTCAATTTTAAGGTTTTTTGAAATTAAATTGAAAAAAAAATAAAAACATGCAAAACGGTCCACTTTCTTTTATCTCCACCACCAATCGGCGATCCCGGCACCATCAATCAACTTCTCTTACCTCCCTCTTCGATTTGATATATAACTTGAAAGATATGACGACCGTTTTCCGACAATCCGTTTTAATATGGGTGTTGGAATTTTTGTTTGCATTTTTCACCCTTTTGTGGTGATCTTATGGGGAATTTGATACCATTTTTAGATTCATTTAATGCAAACATCTAATTTCAAATATTCACTTGTTTTATTTAATTGGCGAAATGTTATTCTCATTATATTTGCATATATAATAAGTTTTCTCATTATAGTGATATTCTCTATTATTACAATTTTTTATGGAGAATAAATAAAAATGTAATATAATAATAAAAAATAAAATGTAAGAAATAAATTATAAATGATGAAATTAAGAATTTAATATTCAATCATATTTGAAATAAAATATTACAATGACAGATTACTTATTATGTTGTGTTTTATTTTTAAAAGCCTATTATATACTTAAATTCTATATTCCATTATGTATCTGATTTTGGTTAATATAATAATTATTTAGTTTAAACAGTTTTTAATATTAAAAACAAACAAACTCTTTTTTATGCTAAAAAAAACAAATAACAAAAAGGAAAATCTTTGCTATATTGAAAATTAAAGGAAAAAACAAAAATAACTAAATATTACTTGCAATCAATAAACCCACGCGTCTTGTAAGGCAGTCAATAGCTGATTCATACAATGCTTTCTTTTAATTGGACCGTGAACTACAATCGCCTAAGGATTACTTGGTCATGTTTACTTTTTAAAGCGTTGAGAAATTCGGTACTGAAAAGCCCACAAAAAGAGTGATACAAGAAAATAAGAAAAAAAAAAACAAATTAAAAATCGAAAATTAGGAAAACCCTAATTTCTCCGATATTTTCCCAGAGCAGAGGCTACGAAGCTTTACAAGCATCAGACTTTCATCTCTACGAAAACCTAATTATCTTTTTGGTAAGATTTTTCTTCCAAAATTCCTTTTATTTATTTATTTTTTTGCATTTTTTTTTTCAATTTTATGAATAATTTAAAAATTCAATTATTTTTTTCTGAATTTTATATTGAATAATCAAATAAATCATATCACCATTTGCGGAACTTTTCAATTTTCTAAATAGAAAATAAACAAGTTATTAATTTTTTATTCAAAAGGAAGGAATTTGCAGAGAAAATAATATAATCGAAACTTTGAATCTATCCTAAGGGAATATTAATCTGATTTTGATTCAAAATTGAAACTCGAAAGTAGGGTTTATTGTAGATTAGGGTTTTACAGTGATAATATTAAGGTGATAACCATGTCACAGGAATTCAAAATCAAAGAGAAGAAATAGAAGAACAACAATGTCAGGCAGAGAATCTTACGGAGGAGGAGGAATTGAAATGAATCAGAGCCCAAATATGAATATGGCAGCAGCATTTAGGACTTCTGATGGTGTTTACAAGCCGCTTATGCCAATGACTACAAATGATACATTCCATCATGTTCAAAACATCCCATCTCATCAGCAAGAGATGCTATTAATAGGAACTGGCGGTGGCGGAGGAGGAGGCGGAGTTGACGGTGGTGTTGGGGTTGGTGTCGATATGAATGGTTTTAATATGAACAGTGTTGGAGGAGAGCCCATTAAGAGGAAACGTGGACGGCCCAGAAAATATTCACCACCACACGGTAGTGGAATTAGCTTGAATCTTACCTCTCCAATTTCTCATCACCAGCAGCAGCAGCAACAATCTCCTCTTCTTCATCAATCTGGGTTTCAGTCTCCTCCTTCTCCAACATCATCATCCATTGCTAAGAAAGCTAGAGGAAGGCCTCCTGGTTCTACCCGCAAGAACCAGCTTTCATCTGTTGGTAACGTTACTGTTTTTCTTGTTTTTTTTTTTTTTTAAACGTTCAAGTGCTTGTTTGGTCTGCTTCTAAATTTCTTGCCTATGAAGAAGAAGAAGAAGAAGGTGGAAAGGAGGAGGATTTGTTTTTTATATCATGTTCTGTTGTGTTTAAGTATTGGATTTAGATACCATTTTAGCATTATGTCCATTGAAATGACTAATTTACCCTTTATTACTTGTTAATTGTTATATTATTTTTTTGGCAAAGTGTTAATGTGTTATATTATATTCTATTGCTTCTGTTTTTTTTCTCCTTTTTTAATATTGTACTACTCACCACTGTTGATTGGTTGCTTGTACAGAAAATTTGTTTCTGGCAAGGAAAAATCGATCTTGTCATTTTCTGAATTATTGCATTTATGTATTGTTGTGTCCAAATAATTCTGGTTAGAATTGTTTTTTTAACATGATTATTAGTAAAATTACTTGATACACTAAACTATTTAAGTGTTTTTAATATGATAAGCAAAGAAATTGTTCATAGACTATATATGACTGTGTGTATCAAAAGGAAAAATCTCTCGTGTTTGTCTTGTAATGATGATTTTTTATTTAAAAATATTGCCTTGCAGGGTCAGTGGCCGTTGGATTTACGCCACATGTTATCACAGTGAAGACTGGAGAGGTACTTAAATACTCCTATATCTTACATAAATGGAGTGCCTTGTTATTCTTTGCCTCAATTTTTTCCAAATAGTATATGTCTAATACTACCTTCAGTTGAATGATAATAATCTGGAATGGTGTTTAGGTTTTGGTAAAGGACTCCATTTTAACTGGAAATTCCATGAAACTATTTGCTTCTCAGTTATCCAATTGAATGTTCATTGAGCAAAATAATTTTCTACCTTCACTGCAATGTGCAATTAGTTGTATTGCAAAGCCATCAATGAAGTACTTCTGGGTTATGAATAGTTTGTGGTTGGGTTGAACTTTTTAATTCCTTGGATATCAATCCTTTAAAATGGCTGCTATAGCCTAGAGTTGACTGCAATTTTAATACAGTTAATGTCATTTTCATGTTTCTTATTTTTGAATTGCTAATATGCTTGTTACTTATTTGGTAAAAGATTCATTTTTTCTCTCCTCTGTTCATTTTGCGCTGTTGTGATGAGCAAAATATGCGTTACTGGAAATTGTAGACTCTGTCATGCATTTGTAGTGAACTGCTGTCTAGGCAGCAAATAGCGTTTTGTGATGCATGAGACAATATCAATCACCTGTGAATGAACTTGCAAATTTCTGTTCGGTACAGTTTTTGTTTGAAAAGAGTTGAAGCGAAACCAAGATGCATGCACGAACCTCTTGTTGTACTAAGAGAGGGACTGCAAATTCATCCTTCAAAAATAATGAATACTTGTGTATTTGTTTCCCTTGCAATTTAAAAGTTTTGTGAGTTTTTATTTCCTCGAGATGATAGTACTTGATTCTTTAAGATATCTCCTCTCAGGATGTGTTGTCGAAGATAATGTCATTCTTGCAAAATGGCACAACAGGCATCTGCATTTTATCAGCAAATGGCGCTATATCTAATGTAACACTTCGACAACCTTCAACATCAGGCGGAACTATAACAATCGAGGTATATTCAAATTTTGAGTACTTCGTTATTAGCATTTCCATGTGTCATGTATCATATAAACTAATATGAGAGATGCAAATTTGCGTTGTTTCCTCTTCCAAATGCTTAACGTTTTTGCGTTAACCTAGGGTAATATAATTGCAATGGCGTCGGGAAGTAGTATCATTGTTACCCAGATCACTAAATTTAGCTCTAGTTCCCGTGGTAAAGAACTTTTACTTTCTCTGTTATAAACTAATATGAGAGATGCAAATTTGTGATGTTTCCTCTTGCAAATGCTTAACATTTTTGCATTAGCTTAAGGTAATATAATTTGCAATGGCGTCAAGAAGTAGTATCATTGTTACCCAGCTCACTAAATTTAGCTCTAGTTCCCGTGGTAAAGAACTTTTCCTTTCTCTAATTTATCTCTTCTCATCGTGGAAGAGTTTGGTAGAGAAATAAATTACTAAACTCTGAATCCTCACATTTGGCTCTGTTTGACAATCTAGTATATTAGAACTAGAAAATTTCCGCTCGTAGTGAAGCGGAGATCAAGCTGTAAAAGTAAATATTCGAAAGGAGTAAATTAAAAGTCAAACAAAGACAAGAAAGATATATGTCGAACTGCCATCCTTCATTTTCCTCAAAAAAAAAAACTATCATCATTCATGCTTATTACCTTTTGAGTCTTACTTTTCATTTACACCGTTTGATGAAGGGATTACATTCCTTTTTTTTTATCCCTATAAATCATGCAACCAACTTTTAGTATTTGTTGATGCAGGGACGGTTCGAGATTTTGACCCTTTCTGGTTCGTTTCTCCTTACAGAGATGAGTGGCCAACGCAGCAGCACGGGCGGTTTGAGTATTTCACTAGCTGGACCAGACGGTCATGTTCTTGGTGGTGGTGTAGCAGGGGTCCTCATAGCAGCATCATCTGTTCAGGTTTGTCATCTTCTGGTCTTCATTAGTACTCCCTTTGTTCAGTCCACAAATAAATGCCTACTTCTTTCACATATTTAAAGAAAGATGGTTAATTTGCCTAAATAATAGTGAAATATTGGGTGTTTGACCAAATTATTAGCCTTACTATCTGTATTTTCAATACTCCATTAATTATAAAGGTGAAGATGAAATTTTTTAATTAATTATGGCCTTATAGTTACTGCATCTAACAGTGATAGTAAGTATACATTAATATACTTAATAGTTATGGCCTTATATTTGTGGAGGATTGGAGTATTATTATTGCTGCATACAACAGTGATAGTAAGTATACATTAATATACTTATATTTGTGGAGGATTGGAGTATTATTATTGCTGCATCTAACAGTAATAGTAATAGCTAGCTATCTCCAACTGACTTCACTATCATTCCCAAAACTTCCATTCCATCTCAAATTTGCCATATTTTTGTTATGCTTGCAGGTTATTGTGGGTAGTTTCATAGCAGAAGACAGTCTAGAGTCGAAACTGGGGACTAACCAGACCGAATCAATGTACGGTCCGGGAGTATCAATGGCAGGAAGCCCGCCATCACGCGGGACTTTTAGCGAATCGTCAGGTGGTCCAGGAAGCCCTCCTAACCATAGCACTGGAGGCTGCAACAACAACAACAGCAATCCACATGGCATGCTAAATGTGCCTTGGAAGTGAAAATTCATTCCAGCTATAAGTTATTGATTGTTTAATCTTCCTTCTTCTTTTTTCCCCCCTTAAATTTATTTTATTTAATGGAATAGTAGTTATTCTAATATCTGCATTGCATGGGCAAGAAATGGTGCATAGTTTTTTAATATGATAATAATTTTAGGAGGTGATAATAGGTTAGGTGCAATCAGGAACTGATCAGTGTACTTCCCCCACCCATAACAGAGTAAATTATCCAGAATTTGTTATGTCTATTCTTCCTTTTTTGTCTTTGGAAACTGTGAGTACTGATAAATGCTATTCAGGCTCCAGCTATGCTTTTATATATTCTTCTTCAGCCTCCAGCTCTCCACATACATACATACATGCGTGGGCCACCAATCCCCTTTTTGCCTGAATTGTTTAATTAATGTAATAATGGACAGCTGAGTGGATAAATTAAAATAATTAATTTGAAAATATTCTAAAAATGTATAGATGATGAGTATTGAGCATGTCATATGCCCTTGTTGCCCTGCCAAGGCATCTACAGACAAAAAAAAGGAGCTAATGGGTGAGTGAGTGAACCCAAAACTGGGTGTGGGCGCACCATACCAGACTAGCACCACCCACCAGCCTGTTTCAAGTTCATTTAAATACATATTACTATAATTTAACACACTATATTCACCATTATTTCATTATTATTATATTATATTCCAACAATACCCTTTAGGAATTAACTATCCATTTTTTACACCATAAATTATTTGTTTTATTTTCAAATCATATAATATAATTTTTATTTATCATATTACTAAATTAGGGTCTCAAACTAATTCAAATTCGGAATGAATATGACTAATAATGGCACTATAATACATATTTACAGATTATCCGCCTAATTTTTCAGGGCGTAATTGCGTTAAAATTATTCCACGACTCTAAACTAATTCGGATCGAAACATAATATGAATCATTAAAATGAATGTATCTTACTCTTAACGCATTGCTTATGACTAATTGATTGAACTAGAACAATACTGACTTATCAAACCACTCTTCGATTTTAATATTGAGAAGTAATATTTTGTTGCTTACACAAAAACAATCCAAAAATCATATTGACATTATTATTTTATTTTATTATACAATAATATAAAAGATTAAGATTTTACTTAGCATAATAATTATGTTTTTATGTATCTATAATCATTGATATATGAAATTCCAATGAATTTTTTGATTAATGCTATTGCAAATATAGGAAGTGACTTTTTTTTTATAATAATATTTTTGAAGATGAGCCATAATGACTTGTCATAATACTATATTAATATAGTATATATTAAGGTTGTCACTTCATCATGCAGTTTAACTAACTTTTATATTCCGACAATATGAATTATTTAAACATTAAACCCCATCAAATCATCCAACATGCTATATAATATTTACATCAATACTGCGATATAAGGTTGGCTTATTTTTCGGTTCATAGGTAAATTAGATTAATGTTTAATCCTCATGCTAATTGCAGTTTATAGAGTAATTAACAAAAATAATATGGATAAAGACGTAAAGAAAAAAGGAAGCATCCTCAGGAGTCTCGACGCAAGAGTCGCCATCACTTCATGTAAAGAAGTTCACCTTCAGCGACAGGTTTCAAGCACTGCACGTGACCACTTCCTCTCCATTACCAATTAATGTTTATGTCTAAACCGGTTTTAGTTATAATTTATGACTAAGCAGTTTCGGTTATAATTAACTATATATATCCTAATATGTAATTTAGAAGGGGGAAACAGTTATGGCGTGAGAAGCAATGCCAGCTGGGTACAGTTGGATTGGACATAATCAAAAATAAAATGGTTAGTAATTTTATCAAATAGAAAGACGACACGTGTTCTCCATACACTACTTCTGCATTTACTCGATCAAAACTCCCCTTTCTGTTGTTGGAAAATGACTCTTTTACCTTTTTTATTTCTTCATTTGGCTAATGACGGTTTACCCCTGCCGCTGCCTCTTTATTACTATTTCATTCATTTCCCTTTAAACTTAAATAGTATTTATTTTCATTTTCAGGTAAATATTAATTATTTAACATTAATGCTCCTTATTAATGATAATATTAACAGCGGAAATATACTAGTAGTAATTAAAATTCCAAAATTGTTAATAAAAATTTAAATTAAAAAAAAAAGAAAAACTATGAGCTGGCATCTTCTCTTCAATGTAAATCATGGGGGTAAATCTGGAAAAAATAGATAAGAATAAGACAGGAGGCAATATTTCATGATCATAATCCATTTCACGGTTTTTCTATAAAAAAAAAATTTAAAACAAAATTATAAAATATAATAAGAAAAATAAGAATCCGCCAAACAACACGAAGAAGAAGAAGATTCATTATAGTATGGGAATAGCTGGATTTCAGAGAACACGACGCAGGCGACTCTGGATTTCAGGCGAACCTCCGACTACTACTACCGCCACCACTACAACTCTTTACTTCCATCTCTTCTTAATCTACTACTTAACCTAAACAATCTTCTTAGTCTCTATTTTCTTGTCTTTAATAATTCTCACTTCTAATTTGAGGTTCGTTGTTGTTTTCTTCCTTAATTACATAGCTTAAGCACTTTATTTTGCTTTAATTATATCGTAATTATCGGTTGCTTACATATACACTGGATCTTTTCTTCTCTCCTTAAGCTCTGGTTCTAGAAGCTTGTACCGTTTTTTCTTAATTTTGTTTTATTTGACTTCTATAATTAGTTAGTCTTGATTTTTGATTTAGGAATTCGAGCACAGGAAAAGCGGAAATGGAAACGGTGTCGTGTGTAAGATCTACCGAGCAGGCGGTGGGAGAGATCATGAGAATTCACAGATCGTTACCGGCGAGACCGGGACTGGACGAGGTGGAAGCGGCGAGAGCATTGATACTAAACGTCGACAAAGAAGACGAGGCTAGAATCGAAGCCATTGCTAGGCAAACTAAAAGCTCTGATGTACCAGAAGAGCTATTTCTTATCTTGCAAGAGATGCAGAAGACTTTGGTTTACTTCCGCGGAAAAGAACAGAAGACGGAGGCTTTGAAGTTGCTCGATCTCGAAAATGTTCATGCTCTGTTCGACGAATTTATTCAGAGAGCTTCAAAATGCTTGCCGTCTTCATCATCTTCTAACGCTTCTTCTTCGTCTACCTATGATAATGGCTCTGTGTCTACTGTTTCCAGTGGCGGTTTGTCTACATCTAGTTTGCCGACTTCTTCCTTTAATATAACTAAACCATCTGTTACTGCTTCGTCTAACGTTTACTTGCCTGAGAAAAATCCTATAAAGACCTCGGAGTTGTTTACTAGAGATGATAGTTATGTGAAGAAAGCTAAGTCGTCCTTTTTATCTGATGGAGTTAGCTTAGGAACTGGCATTTCATCTGTGCCTCAAATTGTGGATTCTACTTTAAATACAGCTACTACTAGCTCAAGTGAGTTAGATTCTTTTCACTTTTTTTTTTTTGGTTTTATATATTTGAAATTATGCAATAACATATACTTATCAGGGACATGATGTTGTTTATCTTTTTGTTTCTGTTTGATTCAGTATATCTTTCATTATTGATAATGTCGTTTTGGCTGTTAAAAATGCTGAATTACTGCAAATTGGTTCTTCGTCTTGACGATTTAAATGTTAATGATGATTGCCTCATGGCATAATTTTTCCAGGTCAAGATGGGGATAAGTTGAGTCTAATAAGACTTGCTAGTTTAATTGAAGTGTCTTCGAAGAAAGGCACGCGGGATCTTAATCTCCGAAGCAAGTTGATGGATCAGATTGAGTGGCTACCTGACTCAATAGGCAAGTTGTCGAATTTGGTTTCCTTAGATTTGTCAGAGAACAGGATTGTGGCCTTGCCAGCCTCTATAGGAGGACTTTCGTCTCTGACAAAGTTGGATTTACATTCCAACAGAATATCTGAACTCCCAGAATCAATTGGAGATCTTCTTAGCCTAGTCTTTTTGGACCTTAGGGCTAACAATTTATCATCTCTGCCTGCTACATGTAGCAGATTGGTACGCCTTCAGGAACTTGATTTGAGCTCAAATCAGCTCTCCTCACTGCCCGAGTCCATCGGTTCACTCATTAGCCTGAAGAAATTAGATGTGGAGACAAATGACCTCGAAGAACTTCCACATACTATTGGTCGGTGTTCTTCGCTAATGGAGCTCCGTGCTGATTATAACAGGCTTAAAGCACTCCCAGAAGCTGTAGGAAAGATAGAAACCTTAGAGGTACTGTCTGTGCGTTATAATAATATCAAACAATTACCCACTACTATGTCATCGCTATCAAGATTGAAGGAGCTGGATGTTAGTTTCAATGAGCTTGAGTCAGTGCCTGAGAGCTTGTGTTTTGCTACCTCACTTATTAAGATGATTATAGGAAACAATTTTGCTGATCTGCAATCTTTACCAAGGTCTATTGGGAACCTTGAGAATCTCGAAGAGCTGGATATTAGCAATAACCAGATACGAGTCCTTCCAGACTCTTTCAGGATGCTAACAAAACTACATGTCCTGCGTGTAGAAGGAAATCCTTTGGAAGTGCCACCGAGGCATGTAGCTGAAAAAGGTGCACAGGTAAAGACTCTTTCAACTTAAGTTTAAATAGAATACCATATGCTTTATCTCAGTTCTAATTCATTTATCCCGTTCTTTGTTTCCTCAGGCTGTTGTTCAATACATGGTCGAGCTTGTTGAGAAGAAGAATGTCAAAACACAGCCAATAAAGCAGAAGAAGAGCTGGGCTCAAATCTGCTTCTTTTCCAAATCTAACAAACGGAAGCGCAATGGCATGGACTATGTGAAAGCTTGAGTTGCAGTTCTGTTACACGATACAGGACACAACTTTTACATGGGGTAAGTTACAGTCAAACTCTCCACAACCTGTTATCTTAATTGATTTAATAAGAGTTGAAAATCATGTAATTCTGTAAAAGGATTAAAAAAAACCCAAGCCAGGTCTTTTCAAATCATTATGGTCATCTGTCTTTGTCAGTATGTATCTCTAGATATAACGGTTAGGCTGGCTTATATAAGAAAGAAGGCAGGAAGGTGGGGTGGGGTGGTCAGCATAATTGAAATAAATGGCAGCTATTACTGAGGGGGGGTTGCACTTCGACACACTCATGTGCTTTTGTTTTGTTTTTTTTTTTTTTTTTTCTCATAATCTTACAGGTTTTTTGTAAAGCAGTAATGATGGATCTCAGTTCGCTACAAAAAGACATCCACCCATCCATTTAAACCGAGAACTCGACCGACTTGGTTTGTAAAACATAGCTCTTACTCTTGCTCTTCAAATTGTAGATTTTTTTTTTTTTTACATTTTAATATTATTGGTTCCAATTTTACTCCATTTTTATCTGTTTCTTTGTTGAAATGTAATGAGGGTGTATAATTCAAATCGGCTAGATAGGAGGAGTCAGAAGAAAGAAATATATATACTGCTGTCTATGTCCATCGTTATATTATGAAAGTTTGACTTTTTAAAATTTTCTCCATTTGAATAGAAATCTCTTTTTTCCCTTTTAGATTCTGTTAGATAGAATCTGTTCTGTTTTTTATTTTGTCCTACTTTGAATATGCAGTAAATCCTCATCTTCTTCTAGATGGTCAAATTGTTACATTATTGTCTTCTCTTTACCATTTGTTCACACAGATAAAAACACCTGATGCAAGCAGTGAGTCACTACAATTATTGATAATTCTTCATATGGTATTGTTGTTGGAAGAGTCATAATTACGTACTCATTTTGTTTTTGGAGTCTTTAATAGTTAAAAATCCGATTTAGACTTTGAATTGTTTCTTCCTCTCGGCTGTTGTTTCCTTGGGTCCAACGTGTATCTCGCATCTCCTCAATTATTACTGTATGTTTTGGGATTAATCCTACCAAGTGGCCATTTTGCGGTATTATATACTTTTTGTCTGACTGAATCTGTGACTATATGGTGGTATTTTATCATACCAAGTAATCACCACTGCACATTGTTTGTTGTTTTATTTATTTAATGATCCATTTGGGAAGAAGCATTTTCATGTGCATGGCCTAGCTGGACTTGGGTGTTATTATGATGTATTATTTAGAATAATACTAATTGCCATTAAATGTGGAGTACTTTTGGTGTTATTATTAAGTGATGCAAGTAAAATGAGATTTAAGTAACCTTGACGAGGTGAAAAAGCCAATGTTGGCAAGAAAAGTTTCAATGAAATTTTGTAGGACGCTTAACTAGGCAAGTGACCAATTTACCACTTGAAATACATAATAGTAACCAATTTATTTAACACTTAAAGTATGCCAAGCAGCTAACTTAACACATAACTTATGATGCTAAAATGGTCAGTTGCAAAAATTAGCCGAAAGTTTTGGTATAAATTATGCATTAGGCTAAAAGTAAAATAAAATAAAGAAAAAGAAGAAGACTAAGACAGCATGATTAGATATTGATATATACTTAAACTGGGCTCTAAGAATGATTCATGGGGATCTACGATGATGATGATGATACGAGAATAGTAATATAGGCACTAATTCTGAATACTTAATGATAAAGGATCTAAGATTCTCCATTTCTTTTATTTCCTTTGTTTTTATCTTAAAGTTTTCACCTTTTCTGCTTCTTTTCTATTTGTGTAAAAAAGTTAGTCGAATCCCTTTATCACATGACTTAAAAGCTTTGATGATAAAACAATTACTTTCCTTTCAATTTCAAAGGTTTCTATATCTATTTCTTTCTTCCTCACTATTCATTATCCACTTCGAATCTTGGATCATATATGGTTTCAGTGCATCGACCTTAAATATCAGAGGCTTTTCATCCGAGTCTTCAGATTTAGCATCCTGACCTTGAAACCAAACACATAGCATGAGATGCACCAACAGTGACGGACAGCACATTATGGGGTCCCAAGCCCTCATCTTCCATTAGAAACTGAACCTCTACTGGACATGGTTGTACATCTGGCAGACCAGGGACACCCAATTGAGAGTCTCGAGCATTTCCCCACATATACAGTTTCCCATTTTCTGTTATAAAAGGACATGTAACAGAAAAATATAATCTTTAGCAAGTTACAATCCTCCAACTGCCAAGCTAATTGCTACCATGCAAAATTTGAGTCTGAACAAAGATAAAATTTTCAACATATGGTAGTCGAGAAAAGGTCATCACAAAAAATCTCTTACCAGTTACAGCTGCTGAAGATGAACCTCCACAAGCAATGTAAACAACACGTTGATCAGCTAAAGCATCAATAGTCGCTGGTATTCTCTGGTTTTCAATTGAAGGATGGCCCAACTGGCCATGTCCACCAAAACCCCATGAAAGTACTTTCCCTTCATCTGCAAGAATGAATCATAAAACAAATGCAAGGGAAATCAAATGAGAGCAAATGAAAAAGGAAGAGAAACATAAAGACAGAATGGAAGACAAACTTCACACCATTTGCTTAACTAATGAGATTTTGTAGTTGTTTACCGGTTAAAGCAAGAGCGTGATATCCACCAGCTGCTACCTGAACGATACGGACCCCTTCAAGACTAGGGATTGGTTTTGGTTTCCAGCCACCAACTTTATCACCTCTTCCAAGTTCGTAGTTTGAATTTGCTAACCAAAAGAGGAAAAAAAAATGTTAGTATAATTTATTGCAACACAGAAGGCAAGAGAACATAGAGTTTTAAAAGAAAGGAAGTGACATCCTTGCCTCCCCAATTCCAAAGTTGCCCGTCCTCCGTCAAAGCCATTGTAAAGAAACCACCACAGGAAACAGCATCGACAGTAACAGGTAATGCCTTCACTTTGGAAGGAATACTAAGTCCGCCTCCTTCATTTGGGCCCCGCCCAGGACCAAGCCCCAACCTACCATCGCCTTCTTCTCGTCCCCACGTATAAACTTCCCCTGCATCCCAAAACTCGCTGAAATCAATACGGTAGCATTGCCAGAATTTCTTGCAATTAGGCAAATAGCAAATTGGAATTCCTAGTGTTGACAAGTAAAATTAGAATCCATAAATTTTAGTGCATCAACATGAAAAGATTAAACAAACCTGATTCAGTCACAGCAGCAGTATGTGTTCCACTAGTGGCAATATGCTTTATTTTTTCATTGGAAATGCCTTCAACTAATCTAGGAAGCAATTCTCTGTGATAAACAGAATGTCCCAGAGCGCCAAAACCACCATAACCCCTACAGACTTCAATATTAATGACGCAACACCAACACGTTATGCATATCCAGTTCATAATCAACTCAATCAATTGCATAAACATCAGAATCAATCATAAACATGATACGTTGATAAAAATAAAATGTTTTTAGAGGTAGTAAAACAAATTTTTACAATTGAATTCCATAAAAATAATGTTACTGAAAGTACTGACCATGTAAAGACTTCTCCTGAAGAAGTAAGGGCAACAGAATGGACACCGCCCAAAGCAACAAAGTGAACACTATCCAAATTAGGATTTAGTGTAGGAACAAATGCAGGATTCTCATGTCCAAACCCCAAACGGCCTCCATCCCCTTTTCCCCAAAACCAAAAACTACCATCTATAAGCAATGCCGAGTGGAATAAACCACAAGAAATCCCCACCTCAACGACTTGTTGTCTTTTGTTATCTTTGAGAACAAGTTGGCCTGAGGTTGGAGCGAGGCCAAAGGAGGATGGAAGTACCTGAAGGTTGGCTACTGGAGCTGGGTATAGTCGTGTTTCTTCTATACCACCACCTAGCTGGCCAGAAGCTCCTTTTCCCCATGAAAGGAGCTGTAGAGTAACAACATCATTCTGGTTCTGGTCAGTAATTTCTGGACTTTCATAGAGTATTGGCACTTTCTTCCTGGCAGCAGGCAATGTGGAGAAATGGCGGCATAGGACAGCTGCGAGACGGTGGTGAGGAAGAAGTCTCATTTTTTAAAAATTTTACTTCCCAATTTCCAGGTTCAAATTATAAAGGGTTCTTAACTTCAGCTAAACTGTGTTGTTTCCTTCAAATTATAAATCTTTCAAGGATACCAAATCGATCAGTTTGGATGAAATCCCTAAACTCAAGGTTGTTAAAATGATTCACATCTGAAGTAGAAAACCTGTGAATAAAATCATGTCAAATATACACACACACATACACACACAAACACCGATATTTCATCAAATTCACAAAAGTTTGCTAAAAAATAATAGTCCGTAATGAAAAAAAAAAATTGATGTGTTGATTAATATCCACATAGGTAGAGCCAATCCCATCTTCATCATAATCCAACATCGTCATCGTCGTCATCATCATCATCATCATCATCACCAAAAATAAGAGAAGTATTTTCATTGTGGATGCTTACTTGGTACATAAAATCCAACAAAATGATCAATTCCTAAAACCAAAGGTTTGAGCAGAATTCTATTCCATGCACTTGTTGAACAAAATGTTCATCTTGAATTCCTTCAATTTTTGCAGTTTAGAAACATCATCATTCTTCTCACAGGTCAGCAAGTATATATGATTCAAAGATTTTTCACCATTATCAAACACAAATCAAATTCATCACCCAAAAGGTCAATACAATATCAGTAAACACAATTTTTTTTTTCAAGAGTAATTAAAGAATAAAAATAAGAAAATAAAAAAAAAAAAAAAACTAAACAAAACCCTAACAGAAATTCACCTACTAACAGTAACAGAAAATGTAGAACAGTACAAGAAATTAATAAACCCAGTTGCAGCTGTTACTAACCTCAGCTTAGCAGAAGAGAAAAGAAAATATAGCACCCAGGCCTCAACGACGGATGCAAGCACCAGGCAACGGCAGGCTTCACTGGCGTCGGCTTCGGCTTTCCAGCATACGGCAGCTATCCACCGGCGGAACTCTAGAGGCGCAGCAGCAGCTATCGACCTGTACGGGAGGAAAGAAGTTCTTTTTAGACGAACTCAGCCAACAAACGACGTAGTTTTAGCTCCAATAATAAATATAGGCCCAATCGGTTTGCAGCTACCTCATAAAAATAGATTTGCATATTTACCTTTTTATTATTCCCATCGCAATTCCGTCTGAAAAAACCATCCGATTTAAACGCCACCGCTCCCAAGTATTTGCTTTCGCTAATCCCGATTTCAGATAGAGACCTCTTTGCTTTCCTTTCGCGATTTTCCTCGCTGATTTCGATCGTCACTCACTCAAACGGAAGACCAGAATTGGTAGGCATTGAGCTCACTCCTCTCCCTCTTTTGCTGCTTGATATCCTTGCCGTCACTCATCAACGGAAAGAGACCACCCATCTACTTGGTCGGCTTTGAAGACCATCAGCGTTCTATTCGGCCGGTCTCTCTTTGGTAGCAGCCGCGAGCCCCTCCGACGAAGAAGGTAACTCATCTCTACTTTGCGTCTGTTGTTGAAAACTGAATTCTTTTTTACTTGGACCAGTTTGATGGGTCGTTTACTTGTTGGACCAGTTCTGTTGTTTAATCTGTTGATGAGCTATTGAAATCGATTTATGAGATTCAATACCAATTTATGCATTAATTTAGTTGAAGCTGAAGCAAGAACTGTATGTAAATTACTGCAAATTTCTATTCAAAATGCTTTTGTTTTATATTGCCCATAATCCAAATTTAGATATATTCAAAACACATTAGATATCTTTTACTGTGTGAAAAAAAGGGGAAAAGTTTGGCACTTTGTTGAAGTGCATGGATATGATGAATTGATGATAACTCTATGTTAAATTTCTGATTTTTTCAATTTAATTTAAGTATACACAAACAAGTGAATGGATACGATGAATTTGATTCGCATAATCTTTTGTTTTTTAACTATTTTTAAAATTTGTTCTTCATCTTGATCGTTGTCTCTAGAGTCTTACAAGAGATTTGGAATGTGCTATATTTGGTTAGTTAGCATATTGTTTCTTAGTCTTACAACTACAAGTACTATGTATAAAGAGAAGAATATCGATTACAAGCAGTATATAGATATTCATTAAAATTGGTATATGCCAATTAAGCACCATATAAAACTCGCATACGGCTGTATCCATCTTTTATAAGTCAATGGAATTTAGCTGTTTTGGTTGACCTTTTTTTCAAGTTCAGTGCCGAATTAAGCATGAACATATCAAATTCCATTTAATTCCCATATCATATTTAACTAACATGGCTATTAATCCATTGAAAGAGATTTAATGCTTTTAGCATTTATATGTATTGTGTATTAATACATCTCTACTGCTCAACTAGTCGTCTATGCATGACCTAGCACTTGTCTGATTGAATCGACTTAGGGAAAATAGATTAATCTTAAAATTTTGAACTTTATGGAATTAGTATTATGCAGAAATTAAAGCTATTTACATGAAAATTGTTGCAATGATCTTTAGGTAATTTTTGAGCTGTCTCTTCTCCTGTTCAGATGCAGGTTTAGCTTTTCTGTTTCATTGTAATAAACGGGGAGAAAGTTAGAGCTGAAATTTTTGTAGTTTCATTGTACAGTAACATACTTGCTTTGACATTACAGTTAAAAGGATTATTTTCCAGCTTTAAGGATTGATTTGTACTGTAGGATTCTTGAGCTTGGAATGTTGTTTTTGTTTATTTATATTGCACTGTTAATTAGAATTCCTATGATATAAGTAGGCGTAGTTATTCACACTTGATCATGGTTTGAGAATTATTTGAGAATGATATTGACTTGCTTTTGTTCTTTCTGTTTCTACAGTTCTGCATATAAGTTTTCCTTCTGAGTTTGGAGATGGCAGAATCAGGTGAATCCCAGCAACCTGAACAAGGTATGTATCTACATTTTTGAAACTCTCTCTCTCTTTGTTTTTTCACTTGTTATTGTTTTATTCATATTGTAATATGAATCATGCCTTTGATGTTTGCAGTGTGTACTTTCTTCAAAAAGCCATTGAAGAACAAGAACATTAGAAAGAGAATGGTTGAGGAAGATGAAAATGAGGATTCAGAAAGTTCTGTGCTGCAAAACAACAAAAAAGCTCCAAAATCTGACAGCAAGTTATATTTTTCCACTGGCCCTTCCAAGAACTCCAAGTCTGCTGAATCAAATGTGGAATCTGAACGAAAAATCTTTCAGTTCGAATCTTCAAAGGAAATTCAAGTTCAACATGATAGTAAGGCAACTGCAATTCTAGAAACTGAGACTGAGTTCTCAAAAGATGCTCGAGCTATTCGTGAGAGGGCTCTTAAGCAAGCAGAGGAGGCTTTGAAGGGTAAAAACCCAAGCTCTGGGAATGAGAAGTTGTATAAAGGAATTCATGGGTATACTGATCATAAGGCTGGCTTTAGAAGAGAGCAAACAATTTCAAGTGAAAAAGCTGGTGGTTCTCACGGTCCTCTTAGAGCTTCTGCTCACATTAGGGTATCAGCAAGGTTTGATTATCAACCAGACATATGCAAGGATTATAAAGAAACTGGTTACTGTGGATATGGAGATTCATGTAAATTCATGCATGATCGAGGGGATTACAAGCCTGGTTGGCAACTAGAGAAAGAATGGGAAGAGGCGGAGAAGATTAGGAAGAGAAATTTGGCTTTGCGTGAGCTTGAGGATGATGAAGAAGAACAGGGTGATGATAACGAAGATGAAGATGATGATTCATTACCATTTGCTTGTTTCATTTGCAGGAAGCCTTTTGTAGATCCTGTTG
Source organism: Croton setiger (assembly GCA_948099555.1). Lineage (NCBI taxonomy): Eukaryota > Viridiplantae > Streptophyta > Magnoliopsida > Malpighiales > Euphorbiaceae > Croton > Croton setiger. The sequence goes on along the minus strand of CANUEY010049606.1, from coordinate 107,932 downwards.
TAACTAAATGCAAGCACTACTTCTGTGAACATTGCGCTTTGAAGGTGAACACTTATGCTTTTCAGTGGCAATGACTTGCCAACTCTCTTATATTTTTGCTTAAATATTATATTTGGAAGGGTACCTTGTATTTTTATCACATCTTGTTGCATTTTGAGTTATGTTTTTCATCTGATTGTGGTCTGAAATGTTTTTGGTTGTTCTTATTTACAGCACCATGCAAAGAACAAGAAGTGTTTCGTGTGCAACCAACCTACGCTCGGGATATTCAACACAGCTCATGAAATTCGAAAAAGGTTGGCTGAACAGGGTAAATGATACCTTTCGTTTCATTCAACGAGCACTCATGAATATTCATAATTGTAGAGTGTCGGGGATAGAGTTTTTTTTCCCCCCTGTAATAGGAAACATAATCCAGCCATTTGAGGCAATGATCTATAATTTTGATTAGTGTAACATGTATGATACAGTAATTTTAGAACTTGAAAGCAAGAAGATTCCCAGCCTTTGTCATAGGATTCCTTATTTGTAGCCTGTCTGATTCTTGTTAGCTTTGTTTAATATGTTATCAGAGGATATACTAATTGACAGATCACTTGATGAAAGAACATGGAAATGCTTATATATTTGTTAGACTAAGAAGAAAGAAAACAACTTCCTAACTAACAATTCCATAGCCCACAATTCCATGGAAATGTCCCTAAAATAATGATCTTGACTTATGATGATGAAGCATTTATACAACCCAAACTCAATGCTAGAAAACAAATTTCAATCCAATCATATATGAAACAAAGTAGCTAGCTTTTCCAATAACGTGATCAATCAAATCCAAAACCCAGAAAGAGAAGAGTATGGAGATACTGGATACCTTCAAGATTAGGTCACGGAGATCCGTGAAAAAGGTGGCAACAAGATTTTTTAGGAGAAGAAAAATGGTAATTGGGCTTGCTAAGAAGGCAATTATGGCTTTTGTTCAACTATAAAGGAAGCTTTGCAAGATGTTGCAGGAGAGAATTGGCAATGGAAATGGTAGTCAATTGTTTCTGAATTATGATATATGGAACTACTCAAAGAATTTTGATGATGGAAAGTGGCAACAAGAAGAGGTTGATTATTTTAGAACTTGATCTTTTGCTTATAGATATGGCCATAATAACTTAGCTTGGCTCCTTCAAAGTTAATTGTCTTCTACATTACTATCAGATTATGTTCAGTAAGATGTAATGCAGTGTAGTTATGATGTTTGGAGTTCTTTTAACATACCATGAAGAAATTTATACAATGTATCCAATATAACTTCATAATAAAGGAAATTAAGGGTTCTGTCCCAATCTAACATCATAGAAGGTGCATAAGATCGCACCATGATATTCAATTCTCTTTACATTCATACACCATCAGAGCTTTTAACTTAAAACTAGCAAAAGAACAATTTTTTTTACTTCTTTTTTTCTGAAACAGAGTTTATAGTTGATCTGCAATATGTTAGTAGCAACTTTCCAGCAGAAAAAAAAAACTCATGGCAGGGCATAAAAGTGTCTGCCATCCAAAAAAAAAGTGTTAAAATTCAACCTGCCGGAGCAAAATCAATCATGGCCCTGCATCGTTTCTTGGATAGGGAAGATTATTTACCCACTAAGTTCAGAATTGTATTAGATCCTTATTGTTTCAGCGACGCCTGAATCTAGTCTGCTATATCTACTTCTACGTCAGAACGAACTTCTCCGCTTGTGGGTCTGCGAAAATCCAAAAGCAAAATGCAGAATATGTCACCACAAATAATGAGTACGGATAAGATTAAGCTATCTTAACATTGTTTAACAGTGATCATACTAATTGCATATCAAATCCATAATCCCTACTTGAAAATCAGACATATATAATTCACCTAAGCACATAACAGATTTCAGGTATCTACTGAAGATGCAGAGTAAATAAGCGATTTTTTGTGATCTGGAACAGACACCTTAAGTATAACTGTATAAGGCATAGAGCAAATCAATTTTATGAAGAAAACAACCATATGTGCAAATTTTATCAATCCTTCATATTTTTGGTTTTAGGCCTTAAAACCAAAAATAGAGCAATAACAATCATCCTGCTCATAAAATACAAGTCTAGGCCTCAAAACAAAGGAAAAGGAATTCTTTTTGTAGCTTTGTCATCGTTGTTTCCAAAATGAATTAGCTTTGAACAATATTAAGGCCATCACATTTATACAAAAGACCTTTATTCAGCTGAATCATTAGTTTAGAGTTATTCCCCTGTAAAAGTCACCTTTCAACCTCTTAGAGCCACAACTTTGTAGTGTCAGGGAAAATTGTACATAAGCTGAGTAGTTCAGCTTTCATTCATTAGATTAAGTTCTTATGTTATCATTATATTTCAATAATGCATTAACAATTCAATAACTAACATCAAGAATAAGGGTAAGAAAAATGAGCACTCACAGTCCCCTTAAAACTTTGATGCTGTCGTAGAAAAACCACTGTAAAGTGACAACTGGTCCAACAAGTAATATCCTTATAGGTAGGCTTCTTGTAAATAAGTTAAACAACCCAATTCTCTTAACAGCCTGTCCACATAAAAAGGCAAAATTTAACTCCACATATAGCCTTCAACAAAAAGTAAAGCATCCTAAGACAGACAGACAGACAGACAGACAGACAGATAGATAGATAGATAGATAGATAGATACCATTATAAGATTATCGGCTTTTTTGTTATAAAGACAAGAAACAATGTTGTCAGCAGGATTAGAAACAAAGCTACCAATGGAACCTGCAGCATATCCAGCTAAACATGTCACCCCAAGTTGTTGAGCTTTTGAGCAGTCTTCCTTTCTTCTTTGAATGACCTTGCGATAGAGAAAATCCACAGAATGCTCAAATGTTGAGAACATAACCATTGAGACTGCGAAGAAAATAGTAGTATCAATCCTTCATTGAAAACAGATAATATAAGTAGTTTAATGGCTGAGCAATTACATGGAAGGTTTCGACCCAATAGTGGAATAAGCCCCCTGTAAAAGCTGCAGCCAAGAATAAGAAATAAAGAAAAGCAATACTTAAGGTTTCAGAAAATAACATATAATACATAAAGATGAACAAATGTAGATACTAGTTAAGAAAAATTTACCCAATAAACCCTTCTGATGCATACATTCTTGGAAACCCATCAAGCAATCCTTTGGCGAAACGGGGCTGTGCTTGAACCCTTACTTTAACAGCTTCAAAAGGACAAAGAGCTAAATTGGCAAACATTTCAGCTGAAGCACTACTCATGAAGAAGACAAAGCTTCTATGTTGTCCAACCAAGACATTAGAGTAAAGATTCTTGAAGTATTCATATAAACCAAATCTGCAACCACCTTGAACACCATACCCAAATAACTTGCCTCCCCATCCTCTCCAAAACACTGAAGGACCATGCTCTCTCAACAGAGTGGTAAAACAAGCATATATACTGTTATACTTCACCGGATTCACCTATAAGTTAATGAAGACAATGTGTTTGACAAAATTCCGTAATGAAATTAAACCCCAAACAGAACAATATAAGCAAAAATTGATAAAGAAAAACCTGCATATTGACTTTCAAGACATCAAGAGGAGTAACTGCAAGATGTGTTGTGCCAGCACTGAGCATTCCACTAACAGCACAAAGCCCATAATATCCAGCAGCTGCTTTTTTATACTCTTCTCTAATGCTAAATGGTTCTTCAACCATAACTGTGGCTGGCTTCGTCTTTAGATCAGTTGCTTAAACCCTTGAGCTAAAACTTAAAGTTGCTCTCTTTTTCCTCTCATACCAACAATTTCCAGTTTTTTTCCCAAAGACTTCTGCAAAGCAGTTGCCTTTTCGTAGGATGAACAGTATTGGGCTTAACTTGAAGGAATACGGCCCAATATCGTTCAACTAAAACAGGCCTAGCCTTGTCGTTCTCCTTTTCTCACCCCTTCCTGTTTAAGAAGGGACTTCGTACTCCTACTTTCAGTAAACATCGGACGCCGCATGCAATTCTGTTCAGAGACTTAACTCAGTGGCAATGGCATCATCAAGATTCATATTTCAGATTTAGATCCGGTAACATTCCTATCTTCTTTGTTTGCTAAATCTATATGAAGAAACAAGATTTGCCTTTTCTACGTACCTTCTTACGCCATAAGTTTTCGCAGAAACATTGTGCTGCTTTCTGATCTTCTTTAATGTAAAGTATGATTATTACTTATATACATAGAAGGGATACTATGCTCTAGAATTTGGTTTTCTTATTGAGAAGTACAAGAAGTTTGTTTTATTCTTGTTGGATTGACTTGCTGCTTATGCAAGTCATGGCAGTCCATTATGCCAAATATCCCTAACAAGAGGCGACTTCAACTTCCTTTCTTATTGGCATCGAGTGATGGTGTAAGCCAAACATCCCATGTATTATCTTGGCCACAAGGAAAGCAGTTTAGCATGGCTAGGTGCTACTACTGAAGATACTCCTTCTATGGAGTCAAATTGATCTCCCGCCAAGAAACATATATATATATATATATATATATATATATATATATATATATATATATACAAATTTATATTTTTCAGTATGAAATAAAATTATAAAAAAGGAAATCTAGTCAAGGATGATTATGATTTATGGCGAATTAAAATTGACCCCATATCTGCATGAATTGATTGACCTACCAAACTGTGAAGCAACTCTTGAAAATATATATTTTTTTTTACGTAATTAAATTAAATTCAAATGAATGATTATTTATTTTTATTTATTTGTATTTGAAATATAAAAAAAAAAATTATTTCAAGCAATGCATCATCTTCGGCGATTTCATATGCCATATATGGAATTTTGTTTAGAATTGGAACGAGTAATACGAAAATTTTTACTTCACTTTCCACTTATTCTTCACTTACTTTCTTCTTCTTTCACTTAATCTTTTATGGGTTTTTCTTCTTCTTCTTCTTCTTCTTGTCCCTGAAATTATTTCTTTTATTAATAAGAAATTATTTGTTGTTTGGTTTGATATTTATCTATATATAATATATAATTATATAGGCATTAATTAATAGTTGTTCAGTAGAAAAAAAGCAACCTTTTCCGTACTTGGATTTTGAAAGAGATCACGAGCATTATAACCTCTATATATACTTTTCCAGAGAAGGATTTCTATATATGTATATTGCTGTTAAATAAAATAAGATTTTGTTCCAGGATAAGGGAAAAAAAGGGTTTTTATTTTTTGAAGATTTTAATCTTCCTCCAAGATGAGAGGAGCTGTTCTTGTGGCACTTGCTGCTGCTGTTGGTAATATGTTACAAGGATGGGATAATTCAACCATTGCAGGTATGTTTATGTTATTTTTCTTTTAAAAAACACTTGTTATCTTGTTATTAATTCAAGATTTTAATCTATTAGATTTGTTTTTGGACATGAACACTGGGTTTCCGGTCAATGTTACTGACGAATCAGAATTCGAGTCAGGCAGGACCACTAACAGTGGTTTAGACTAATTGATTTGCGTTTCTTAAGTTAATGCATAAACTTGATCGTCTAGATTTATCGTCCTATGTTCGAATCTCTATCCTTCCTGATAATTAAAAAGCAAAATTCCGATTTGCATTAATGAAATAATTAGATTGCTTGATTTTGATGAAATCGAGTCATAATGATCAAAGGTAAAATCGAGTAATTAATAATGTTTACATGTTTTTCTTTTTCAGGATCCCTTCTTTATATCAAGAAGGAATTCAATTTACAAACACTACCAGCCATGGAAGGACTGATTGCAGCAATGTCACTGATTGGAGCTACAATTATAACAACATTTTCAGGACCTGTATCAGATATTTACGGAAGGCGGCCGCTGATGATAATTTCTGCAATTATGTATTTTCTTAGTGGTATAGTAATGTTTTGGGCTCCAAATGTTTACATTCTTCTTTTGGGAAGATTATTGGATGGATTTGGGATCGGTCTTGCTGTTACACTTGTTCCTGTCTATATTTCTGAGACCGCACCGTCGGAAATTCGGGGTCAATTGAATACTTTCCCACAGTTTATGGGTTCTGGAGGAATGTTTGTCTCGTATTGTATGGTTTTTGGTATGTCATTAATGGACTCACCTAAATGGAGACTTATGCTTGGAGTTCTTTCAATTCCTTCCATTAGTTATCTCTTGTTGACAATCTTTTTCTTGCCGGAATCTCCTCGGTGGCTTGTTAGTAAAGGAAAAATGCGCCAGGCGAAACAAGTTTTGCAGAGACTTCGCGGAAGGGAAGATGTTTCAGGTGTTTTATAGAAGAATAAATTAGTTTAATAAAATTTAAATACAAGCATAGAAAGTTCATCTTTTTAAAATTAGAGGAGAACTTAAAGTATAATTTTGTAATTTTTTCATATGCTAATTCTGAATTTTCTTGCTGTCTGAAACTGAAACTGTAGGTGAGTTGGCTTTGCTAGTAGAAGGTCTAGGAGTTGGGCGAGAAGGAACTATAGAAGAGTATATCATCGGTCCGGCGACAGATATGGAAGCTAATGAGAAAGGTCAAGTGAAATTATATAGACCAGAAGAAGGTGTTTCATGGATAGCTAAACCAGTAACAGGACAAAGCAATCTTGGAATTGTATCTCGCCATGGAAGTATAGCAAACCAAAGTGTACCGTTCATGGATCCACTTGTGACCCTTTTCGGAAGTGTTCATGAGAATATTCCGGCAATGGGAAGTATGCGGAGTATGCTTATTCCAAGCACCGGAAGCATGTTTAATATGTTCGGAAATCCATCCGAAAACCAACAAGGAGAGGAAGAAGACGATGAATCAGCCGGAGATGATTATTCCGAGGATGACGATATGCGTAGCCCTTTGTTGTCTCCACAAGCTTCCACCGCAGAAAGGGACGGTGCTCGTCCGGCATCTAGTATGTTAAGCATTAGGCGGGGTAGCAGCATTTTCAATACTGGAGGAGGAGAAGAAGGAGGTGCTATGGGAATCGGCGGCGGTTGGCAGTTAGCTTATAAGTATAATGAGACAGTAGGTAAAGATGGAAGAAAGGAAGGAGGGGTTCAGAGAATGTATTTGAAGCAAGAAGGTACTGTTGGTTCGAGAAGAGGTTCACTTCTTTCTGTTGCTGCTGCTGATATTCCTGAAGATAGTGAATGTGTTCAAGCTTCTGCTCTTGTCAGCCAAACCGCAGTTCTAAATAAACAAGTGCTTGGTCAGGTTCCTCCTGATGTTGAACCGCCTGAATTAGCCGAAAAAGGACCGAGCTGCGGTGATCTTTTCGAACCTGGGGTTAAACGTGCATTAATTGTTGGCGTAAGCCTTCAGCTACTTCAACAGGTAGAATCCACAATTGTGACAACCTTGTCTGAGTTACAGTAGAATTTACAATTCTGACTACCTCCTTATTTAAAGGATCTAATGTGGAGTTTTCTTGCCTTGTAGGTTTCAGGAATCAATGGAGTTCTGTACTACACTCCTCAGATTCTTGAACAAGCAGGTGTAGCAGTACTTTTAGCAAATATGGGGTTGAGATCAGATTCTGCATCTCTTTTCATTAGTGTCCTCACTGCACTGTCAATGCTTCCTTGTATAATAGTCGCGATGAAACTAATGGATGTTGCCGGAAGAAGGTTCGTTTCTTTACTACTCTTTTCTCCGTTCCAAAGCTTTGTTCGGTAAAACTAATACGGTGGCTTGTTTCAGGGCAATAATGCTCTACACAATCCCAGTACTGATCGCATCGCTGGCAGCATTAGTCCTAAGCAATGTGATCAATATTGGATCAACATTACATGCAATAATCTCAACAGGAAGTGTAATGCTGTACATAAGCTTCTTTGTGATGGGATTTGGAGCAATTCCAAATATAATTTGTTCAGAAATATTTCCGACGAGTGTTAGAGGAATTTGTATAACAATATGTGCAATGACATATTGGGTTGGAGACATTACAGTTACTTATATGCTACCAGTGATGCTCAACTCAATTGGACTTTCAGGGGTTTTCGCATTTTTCGCAATTGGGTGTTTGGTTTCTTGGATATTCGTATTCTTGAAAGTTCCCGAGACTAAGGGTATGCCTTTGGAAGTTATTTCAGAGTTCTTCGCTGTCGGTGCAAGTGCTATTCCTAAAAATGATTGAACATTTTTGTTGCTTTTACTGTACAGTTATTTGCATATTAATATCTTCTTCTTTTTCCTATTAATTAAATAATTTGTTTCTCATTGTGTAAATTATATATCAATAATTTTGGTACATATAAGGAGAAAAAAAACTTGGCTTATGTTACATCTTAAAAGTGAAATCTATTACGATGTACAGAATAGGGGTGGCCACGGCCAGGCCGGTGAACCGCCGGTTTGGTTCGAAATTTTGCAGTTAACTGACTATTCAATTATACGGTTTAAGGACGGTTTACAGTACATGGCGGTTACGGTTTGAAATTTTGTTGAAACTGAATCGGACCGGCGATCAAATGGTTCCGGTTCGACCGGTTACAGGTTGGTGGCAGACTGGACCGTTTCAATCAGCCCATACAGAATAAGCATTATAAAATTTTGAAATCCTTACATTACCTATCTTTTTCATATCATCAAAGGTAATTAATTTTTGTTTTTAATAATTTTCACATTAAATAAAATCATAAAGCTACTAATTTTCCCATATCATATTGTAATTAATGTTATTTGTTTGAACAATTCTCAAGTTTAAAATATAAAATAAAATAGCAACTCAAAAGATCTTTAAAAAATAAAAATTTGACCATAAATAGATTATATTTCTTTCTTTAAATATTAACAAAAATAAAAGAATTTTAATGTGTCATAATATCTGATTATTTGATTTTTACCATAGAAAAGTAATGACTTGGCAAAATGTGATTGGCGATCGAGTAAACTCAGATGAACCCTGCCGCATCTGCACATGTCTCTGTCACTTCCTTCCTTCTTCCAGCTAGGGTTTAGAAAATTTTAACTGATTTAACTACTTAATTTGAAAATTTCGATTGAACTATCTGCGAAGAAATGGAGATTCCCGATCGAACGGCTTTGGAGAACCGACCCGGCATCTTCATGATCGGATCCTCCAACGTTGGCAAGCGCACTCTTCTCTCCCGTAAATCTCTTATTCATTCTCTTTTAATTGATTTATTGAATTAGATTCATTGAAGAAAGCTCATTTGAGCTATATAATTTCACATTCTTATCCAGTAATTTATTTGTAATTGCTGTTTTTTTGAAGCAAGTTCCTTTTTTTGTACATTTAAGAGATTTTTATTTTATTTTTTTTGTTAATCCTATTATTTACTTATAATTATTGTAAATTTGAAGAATTTGGATAATTTATATTTGCAATTACTGTTTTTTATGTTCTTAGCTGATTGGCTAAGTTGTGGAGAAATGTTTGAACTTTAGCAATTTAAGGTGTTTTGTGGTTGTAGGATTACTATCAGTGGATTTTGAAGATACTTCTGATTCATCATCTCAAGTACTCGTTCAAGGGTGCGTTGATTATGAATTTTTTTGATCCGCAGATGGGTTTTTCATTCATTTTATTAGTAATTTATGTTTTGTTTTTTATAACAGGTGGACTATTGACACAAAGTATTATACAGCTGATGTTTCAGTATGGATGGCTCATCTTAATGATGAATTTTCCATCACGACCCTTCCCGTTTATAATTGCCTCACTGCTTTAGTCCTGGTTTTCGACATGAACGAGGTTAGTTTCTTCCCGTTTTTACCTTTATTGCTGCATTAATTGCAGACAGATCAATCCCCACTTGGGTTTTAGAGTTGGACTAAACTGATGGATTATATTCTTCTTTTAATTGATTATGTACAGCTAGCGTCTCTCGCTGCACTTCAAGATTGGGTGTCTCGCAATGATATTCAAAATTTTGAAATATTGTTATGCATTGGAAACAAAGTGGATCTTATTCCAGATCATACAGTTCATGCTGAATACAGAAAACGGTTAAAGAATCTTGAAGATTCTTCTGCTGATACAGATTTTTATGGGTTTGGGATATCTGAAACTGAAGGAAGTAGTCTATTGGGTGGAGGTGGTGAGGATCCTGCAGGGGATATTAAGAGAAAATGTCTTGAATGGTGCTCTGAGCACAACATTGAGTACATTGAAGCCTGTGCCTCAAATGTTGATTTTGACAAATGTAAGATCTGTTTTCTTCTTTCAGCTTCAATCAACTAGTTTGCAGTTTGGTAACTTGACTGGTATATGCAAAATTTGTGAATCATATTACCTTTCTACCTACTTCCCTATATTTATCTGGCAAGTAGATTAGTAAAATGATTCTTCATTTTTTCCCTACCAAAATTTCTACAAAAAATAAAAAGTAACTAATGGAAGTAATTTATATTATCATTATGCCTACCTGTTTATCTTTATGCCTACCCTTTATCTTTAGGATAAGAAAATCTTTTGCATAGTTGTTTTATATTTTATGCCCGTCGTTATGCACGATTTGTAACTGCACATGGATGGGACATAACGAAAACTCCAGCTGAAAATCAAGATTTGAGATTAAGAATTAATAACCTTGCAATTGTTGAGATTATGATACGATTGAATCATCATTTGGAGATTTAACTAGGACAAAAAAAAAAATCATTTGGAAATTTGGAACTAGTAAGTAATGACTTTAATTTTTAAGTATTTCAGTTTTGGCATCCAAAAGATAATAGAGATGTCTGTTACAGGTTTATCTGCTGATGGTGACTCCCAAGGAGTTGAGCGCCTTTTCGGCGCTCTTTCTGCTCATATGTGGCCTGGAATGGTACTAAAATCAGGAAATACTATTACTCATCCAGTACTACCAAATAAAGAAGGTTCCGCGTGCAATAAATTTTTCTTTTTCACCTCCACTTGTTTTCTGTTTATTGGAAATGCTTAATATTTTCATGTTCCATTCACAGACCTTTCAGAAGAAGAATCTGATTACGAATTTGAGTATGAAGTGCTGTCTGCTGGTTCAGCAGAAGCATGGGAATTCACTAATGAAGAATGGATTTCTGCAACTGGTACTAGTTCTTTAACAGATGTAAAGGGACCGGTTGATCAGCAAAATCATGTTATAGAACATGATCATGAGAATTGGGTAAAGTTTGACAAAGAAGAGCAGTTGCCCTCAACATCAAACGTAGAATTGCAAAATAAGGAAGTAGTGCCAGATGTGGAAGATCCTAACAAGGAAACAGCAACTAATGAAGCAACGCCTTTTGAATTTGAAGATTTAGAGCAGTTAATGTCTGAGATTGGAAATATACGTGACAACTTGAGGTTTATGCCTGATTTTCAGAGGAGAGAAATGGCTGCAAAATTGGCAATGAAAATGGCTACCATGTTTGGCAGTGGCAGTGATGACGAAGAGGCATTCGATTGATCAAATGGGTAATCCTCAAGTCCCTTTCTCAACAAGCGTTGATCATGGTTATCCGTTGCATATCTATATGGGATAAAAAGATGGATCTTCTTTAAATTATATGTTATATTTGCACACTTTCTCAATTTTAAGTGCAAGTGGTTGGTGAGGAAATAGGCAACTTGTTTTATGCACATGGATACTACTTAGATACCGGGCGACTTAAATATAAGTTTAAAAAAAAAAAAAAAAAAAAAAGCGGAAAGTTTAGTTTTGCTTATAGTTTGGTTTTGCATATGGGGCAGATTTGCTTTATCTGTGGATGACAATCAAGAAAAAGGAAAAAGTTTTCGCCTTTGTGATCATGTTAATCAAATACCCAACAACACTACCCTGGATTTGTTGCTCGAATGCGAGTGATACTGTACTACTTTTTGAATACTTTGCTCTGTGTACCTAAACAATATATTGCTTAATACCCGACGCGGAAGTCAGGTTCTTTTCATATCGAACTTTTGTTGACTGTATAAAGCTATGCAGAACAGGAATAGTTGGTTTCTCATCTGCATATCATACCTAGAGGTTGGCAGGATCATATTAAAGACAGACAGGTACTTTAGCATGAGCAAAGCATTGCTTTTTTCCTTTCTTTTTCAGGGAAGAAGCTCAAAATATCCCCCGAACTCATGCCTTAAAGTCGATACTTATGGATTGGGATTCATTTTTTATGAACTGTGTCGCATAATTGATAGATTTAAACTTTTGCCCAAGAGTTTAAGGGGACACTTTGAGCTTTTTTTCCTTTTCTTTTTTCAGTTAATGAAGTGGGAAAGCCATGGAAGTTGCTGGAGATATGACACAATCTTGTAAAAAGGATTGGATTGTAGGAAAGTTGGGGGGTGGGGAGTAGGCAAATTTGCACAAAATCTAAGTATTTTCTATAATAAAAAAAGGGCATGTTGTAGACTTTGAAGGGGACTACCACAACACAACCCTCACCATTATATTTAATATTATACTCATCTAATTCTTCAGTCTTGTATTTTTCAAGCAGGTGGTAATGTCGTTTTAGTGCAATTCTCATCATTCTTTATTTGAAAAGTTGAAAAAAAGTGTGTAAAAAATAAATATCCTTAGATATTTACAGGATTTTTTTTTTAGTGGAGATTAAAAAGGTATTATAAATATGCTTATGGGTATTTTAAATATTAACCTAAGATAGTTTCTAGGATTTAGATTTTATCTTGTATGATTCAAATCTAAATTTAATATGTTCTTGTCGAGTATAAAACGCACTAAACGTAATTTGGATTTTAACCAAATTATAATCTTATAAGTGCCAAGTCAAAGCAAGTTTTGACCTTTCAAAACTATTTAATCAAGTTTAGCTGGTGAATAGAATTCGAACTCGATTTGTTTAGAAATATTCGAACTTAAGTTAGATTTGGATTCAACTTAATAAATTCAGACTCACCGAACTCGTTTCGAATTTGTAAGCTAACATATGAAGCTTATGAACTTGTAAGCTAATGCTTGTTTATCTTTATAATCAAATTCTGGTACCCATCTTGCCACCGTCTTTTGATTGGAAAAAAAAGTCATATTTCACCGTTGATCTACTGTTGACATATAATGGAGTCACGAAAAAGTAAAGTTCTATGCAGAATTAGTAAGACAGAATAAAAATAATTAAGAATTAATAAGACACAATATTTATTGATTATTATTGAACTTTGATGAATTTTCTGTCAAGTTTATCTTTTTCATCAAAAAAACCCTAGTCGTCATAGAAGACCTGAAATTTTCAATAGCGATAAAATCTAACTAATCAGATATCATCGAAAAACTCTCAGAATTGTAAATTCTGAATATGACATCAAATTAGAAATTCATCACCTATAAAATATTGAATCAATGATTTAAAAATTTCGACTTTAATATAACTCAAATTTTGATTCGAATGAAAAACATGGCCGATCATTGTTGTCCGGATTGGTGAGACGATCTTCAAATTTTACATTTTGAACAATTTCATATTTGATTTTTTAAATTTTTGTAGGGCTAAGGTAATATTTTTTGTCAACAATAAAGGTATTTTGTGTAATATGGTTAAATAAATGTCCCTTATTTTTGACACACTGTATTTTACGAATTTTACAAGTTTTTTTCAAGAAATAGGATAACCTCGGACTTAGAGTGGGTCCCACAGAGTCAAAAATTCTTTGGAAAATTATAGGTAAAAAAATTAGTTCATTCCCTTTAGGCCATTTACAATCATTTCACACTTATTGCTTTAAGATTGGATTGGATTATATTGAATGGGAAACACCTCCGACTTTTATTCTATTCTATAATAATCATTTTACTGACTTATCCAGATTAACGGTCCAGATTTCGTAGTTCTAATTCTAATATATGATTAAAATAAAAAAATTATGAATTTTTAACTTTAATAAATTCAGATTAATATTTCAAAAATAGACGTTTATATTACTTCCTTTCATCCCCAACATCCTCCTTTAAGGAAAACTAATTTATAGCTTTATATAAAGAAGCTGAAAATGATGATAAAATTAGTAGACACACTTACTTATCAAACATAAATTATTGTTAGGTAACAACTAATATTTCAATATCATTACCCAATCATAAGTTTTTAATTATTAATTTCCCCAAATTTGTCTAAATTTTACATTAAACTAATTAAACCGTTACTTGCTCTAAATTAAATAAAAATCAAAATATCAAAATTAAATTGCATTACGTTTCAACTATACAATATAAATATATAAATCTAATTGTCAAGGCAAAAACCCAACAATTATATTATGGTTTTGATTATTGTTAATATTAGTATTATTGCTGCTGTTACTGTTATTAGTGTTGTTAGTTCTACTGTCTTCTCTGCCTTTACAATTAGTCTCAGTCGCAGATCCACCGCTGGTTGGGGAGATAGCAGGATACTGACCGCATTTCTGACATCTAGCCACCACCAAGATCTGACGGCAAGAAGGACAAGAAGAGTGGGACCCCAGCCATGTGTCAATACATCCAACGTGGAAGCCATGACCGCACTGTGGCAAAATTCTAATCTCATCTCCCTCCGCAAACTCACCTAAGCAAATCGCACATTCCGTCCAAGCAAACTTACAAGAATCGCCGCTGCCGACAGCGCCGCCTGCAGCCGTAGCGCCATAAGTGAACTTAGGTAGAGTCTGGAGAACCTTTTTCTTTAACCCTTTGTTAGCAGCAGCCTGAGAAGCCGAACGGGAATTCCCAGCAGTTCCACGGCGGAGCCAAGCACACCGCGCCACCGCAATGAGTCCAACTACACATATCAATGCACATAAAAGTGCAGCTAATATCACAACAAAGTCCGATTCGACGTTCGCCGCCTCCGGTGGGTCCGCCGTCGAGGCAGAGTCGAACCCAGTGAGCATTCTTGCAAATCGAGGCATGATATCTCCTTAAATAACATAAACAAGTAAAAATCAAGAATCAAGAAATAAGATTTCTTCGAAAGGTGAAGAAGAATTAGGCTGGTTTGTTAATGGAGTTTATTGAAAGAGTGTGGGTTTAGATATATGTATATATATAGGGATGAAGAATTGGGATTTAGAAATAAAATAAAGAAAAGAGAGGGAGGTTTGCAGTTGAGTAGATGGGATAAGAGAAAAAGTGGATATTAATAATAGGAGGAAATAAAGAAAGGGAAGAAGACGATAAGAAAGGAAAGGTAGAAGAAAATGGAGGAAGTAGAGAGTATATAGTAAAGAAGGAGACAGACATGTTACTCTTCAATGTGGAGTGGGGACCACTTTAAACTCTATTGTTCTACACAACTGACCGACTTGGCCTATCCAAATTCACCTTTTAATTATATCTACATCTAACTTTAATTAATTATGTTTTATTTATTTATTTGAGTTAGTTGATCCGTAATTAATATCGATTTTTTTAATGAAATAATTATATTTTATTATATAATTTTTTATTTATAAAAATAAAATAAAATCCTGTATAGTATAATGTTGGAGTATTAGGCGTTAGCTATGGAATCTCTATTTTAAAATAGATAAGACTAGGGTGTAAATGAGTCGAGTTGGCTCGGTGTTCGCTCGATAATAGTTCGATTCGAGGCTCGGATTGATAATAAACGAGCCGAGTTTGAGCTAAAAATTTCGAGCCGAGCAGTTAGGCTCGGAAGCCAGTTCGCGAACAGCTCGTTTAAAAAAGCTCGCGAGTAGCTCGTTTAATAGGCTCGCGAGTTGCTCGTTAAATAAGCTTGCGAACCTATCAAAACGACGTAATTTTGGTACCAAACTAATAAATATGCTCTAGCCGAACTCGAACTCGAGTTCCTGAAATTTAACACGAGCTCGACTCGAGCTCGTGAAATTTAAAACAAACAAAGCTCGAGCAGTACAATAATCGATTTGGCTCAGCTCGGTTATAGCCGTAGATAAGACAATGGCTTTGAAAACGGCCCATCTAACATAATAATAGACCTTTCGTCATAATTATAATAAAAAAAAAAAAAAATTCCAACTACTAATCTTAGAAACGTCCTTTTAGAGGAAGGCTCGTGAATCAGAAAATGGTAATTAAAACATTAGAATTTTGCAATGAAGAAAAGGACGTGCAATACTTGTAAAATTCTCTTTACCTAAACGTTTATTTAAATAAAAAATACGTGGATAATTAAGTATTTTTATATACTTTTCAGAAGAATAAATGTATTATTTGTTGTCAAATTGGTGATGTTATAACAGAACACGTAAGTAAATAATTATACGATAAATACTAATTAGTTTCCTTAATCTATCAGTTGATTGCAATAAAGATAAGACAAATGGATATTTATTTGCAGAAACAGAGAGTTCCAAGAACATGTGCAAGTAGGGTCTCCTCCTTCTTTTGCTGCTCACATGACAATTGGGTATGCCAAATTTTAAAATTAATTAATTATTTAATTTGTATTATAGTAGCTATTAGAAATACTTTTGTTATTGTATCCCGACATATAGATGTAATAAAAATTTTATTATTAATGTAATAATTTCAAACTCAAGAAATGAACTAAACTTGATTAATACAAAAACATGAATTAAAAACTTGATTAATGGAAGAAGGTAGGTTAAAAGTTGCGTAAGAGTTGTAAGATAGGATACCAATTCAAACAAAACTAATTCCCCAATTTATGTACCACCAACATTATCTATTTGACTCTTCCAACCCTAAGAGAAAATTAGCCAATACTTTAAGAATCTAGAAATTTCATATAAATTGACAGAAAATCGGACAAAAAATCGAACAGAATGACCTGAAAGTCTAATAAAAATAAACTTTGAAGACATAAGAGTCTAATATGTAAACTTCGAAAACCTAATAGCAGATTAGCTAATATTTTAAGATTCCAGAAATAATTTTTTTAAAAACTATATGGGATAAATAATTATGATGTGGGCCATAACATACGAACAATTTGTTAGGGATCAGAAGGAGTATGGGCTTCTGAGCCCATTAACGTCATGGAAAATAATGAGTTATGTGATGCAATTTATATCTTTTCAGCAAGAAATGAAAAATTTGCAATCACCACCACAAGAACACTGATCCTCATTGCATCATGTTCAAATAATTAATTATAATTATTGTCGGTATTTCAATTTTCACCGAGTATTAGAGCTATTAGTATAGGAGATATTAGTATACGAGTCTTATTATAATTCGTATTTGATAACATCCTATAAATCGAGTCTCTGATAATAAATAAACTTAGAAAGAGGTATTATACAGACACAGAAAATTAATAGCTCTAATACCAAGATGCAAGAGATTAATGATAATTTATGCCTTTGGTATTATATATATTCAATGTGTTTTAACAGAAGATTTTGGCCTATAAATCAGCTTTTCAAAGATGTAACTAAATGTACAAAGGTGGTGCAATATCAATATACAGCACTAGGAAAATAGACATTCCCTCTCTCTCTCTATATATATTTATAGTTATGTTTCTTTTGCCATAGCAGGCTTGGCAAAAGAGAATTCATCTTCATTACTTGTTTCTTCATCTTGTCGAGTTTCGCTTAGTTCAACTGCTTGATCATCTTGAGTTGTTAATGCAATCAAGTTGGCAGTTGATGAATCTGGTGACACTCCCTCTGCTTCCAAATCAGATGTTTCTTGGTCTCCGTAGGCATACATTCGACCTGAGTGTCCAGTAGTTTTGAACCGGTGCAACGTGCGCCCAGAAGAGTGCAATGTAGATCCTGGACTTGTACCTAGACCTAGTGTTCTAGTAGGAGACTTTGCTCCTGCTTTCTTTTGCCTTTTCTTTGCAGCCATATGCCATTTCTTGAGTGCCTTGCTTGTTTGTTCGTCGAAGATTGATCTCTTCATGTGCGAACCCATCTGGAGAGTTTTTCAATGATCATTAAAACAAAACATCGCGTTTGGTTAGCTGCAGTGCAATGTAACAACAGTAGAAAATGGGTTCTGCTATTTCCAGAGCAAATTTTTATTAACGAAAGAGCCGGCAATTCAACATATTTAAAATATTAAAAGAGTGGTTGTTCTATCATTAGCAAAGTTTGCTCCGGAATGGCGACGCCCTAGAGAAATTGTTGAAAATAATGGAAGTACCTGAGCAACAAGGGCATATAATGGAAGAGTAATGTAGCTACATAGAAATAGGACTCCAACCCTGTAAAGCCAGGCATAGATGCAATCCAGCAATTCAATTTAGAATCACCACTTGGTGTCAGAACATAGCAGAAAAAATCTAATGCTTACCCCAAAGCGACCTTCATTATAGCAAGCTTGAAATTTGCATGGAAACAAGATTTTAGCCCGAATTCATACTGCAAACATATAAATTTGTGAGTGAGCAAACAAGGAGGGAAAAAATTGGACAAATTGGAAAAAGGAGACATTGAAATGTGATAATGGTAAGAACAGTCCATTACCCATATCCATAGAAAGTACGTTATCTGGAAAGCATTCTGCATTTACCGAAAAATATGTCAAAAGAAAGTTATTAGATTCTTTTTGGCAAGAAATCAATTCATAGAACTGCCGAGAGTTCTCAGTTTTGGAGTTCGTCAAGCATTCACAGTTCTTATTTTAGTATATGTGCAAAAGGAAGGGTAAAAATTACCTGAAATAAGGCAAAATGAATAAGGTAAAGAACTAATTGAGGCCGCCCGAACCAGAAATATTTATCTGAGCCTTGTACAAGAGGCATTCCTTGTACTACAGCATGTCTTTCAGTCATTTCAACAGCCATTTTTGTTAGAATAGCTTGAAGTTTTGTTCCAACAGCTAAGATTATCTGCAACCAGTTAACCATTCATTAGAAATAAATTGATTCTCTTCTTGATTTGTATAATAGATATCAAAAGCTGAGTTCTTACAATAACGGGGATCAAAGAAGCCCAGAATAATGCATGCCATCCTAAATCAAAACACCGAAAAATCGTTAAAAGTTACGATCTTTCAACTTCAGTTTGCAAGTGATCATTGATCCAAAAAGGGGAAAAAAAAGGAGAAGAAAAAAGAAGCATATTAATTACCTTGAATATTTAGAAGCAAGAAAATGACAAAGGATGCCCATAAAATAGGACTGTTAACAAAATTGAATTAGTCAAGTTGATTAACATATTTAAGTCTTTGATTAATTACAATTTTAGAAATTAATTAATAGCTTACCTTACTCCGACGACAGTCTTGAAATCATCTTCTAATGATCTTTTGATGTACTTTTGGAAGTTAAATTTACTTCCGGGAGCTAAATGGACCTATATATATATAGCATTTACAAAACAAGAATGGTTTATCCAAAACCAGAATACGTAAACAATGTGTTTGAAAAACTCACTGTGATGAATCCATTTCGCAATGTCAAGTAATCCGACCTGCTAACTGACCTAAAAAATTGTCGGAAGAAGCATCCCTGTGATGCGAGAAAAATATTTATGTAATAAGTATACTATCAAAGTAATAACATATATAAACCCTGAAGAGTTCTGAACTATGTCTTACAATATAAAAGAAGAAAGGAATTCTAGTCCAGAAACTAGTATGTGCTCTCACGAAAGATGTCTGATGAGTAAGCCTGATTCTTGCAGGATCTGCAGATAAAAAAGTAATTCAAATTTAGCATTAGAAGTGACTAACTGCTATTGAAACAGTTAGCCGTCGCTAAAAAAACAGCTAACTTTGAAAGTTACAGGGTATAGCATAGAAGGGGTGTTTAGCATTGCTACCAAGTTAAAAAGTACTTAAAAACAAGCTTTAAAGCCATGCCAAAATGCCCACAAAACATACATGCCAAAACCCCATGAGACATACCATTAGAAAACTCGTAATTGTGGGATTCAGTCTCCTTCTCCCATACCTTCCAACCCCGAATCTGCACAAAGTTTTGCATTTTAGCAAATGAAAATATATAATGCTCATAGTTTGCAAGAGAAATGAGTTAGATTATGAAAGTGTAATGAAGACACGATCTCTATATATACCTTTAGTCTTCCAAGCATCATGGTTGCTAAACTGTATACGACATGAAAAACTGCTAAGAAGAATATGAGGATGTGTAACTGATGCAATGCATCAACGGTTATAATTGGTTCATAGCCCTGTAAAAATAGAACTAAGTTAGCTAAACATAAGCAAAGATAGGATTCCAAGTCAGGAGGAGCTCATATGATAAAACTACTATGATCACTCTAAGGGTGTGTGTTTGGAATTGCTCCAGATTTTCTCCTTCTGGATTTTAAAAAGAACTAATAAATAAGCAACATTTTGCTACTTGTATAAAAACAACTTAAAAGCCAATTAAGTTAGATAATAGTAAAGTGCTTCGAAGCAACGCCAAACACCCTCTAAATTATTAATATCGTCAAAGTGGACTCTTAGCTAACCAAAGTCCTCCATTCTCAAACCTTAAAAACATAAGTTAGATAATAGTATATGCTTCAAAGGTGTTCAATTATGGTGTGCCTATTTTAGTTTGCTGGTCCAAACATGAAAAAGAACATAAAGGTTAATCAAAAGTCAGATATTTAAGATTTTCACTTATCTGGCATCCACTTTTCTCTCCGCTAACACCCCCCAAAAAAAAAAAAAATCGAAAAAATGAGCAAGATATTCCTAATTTATGGTGCTCCTTTATGCTTCTAACGCATTAATATAAAATTCAATTGGCAAGATTATAATATAAACTACTAACTAACCACTTTGCATGTAACAGTGGATTCAGAACCGGCCAAACTTCTCCGTTCAAACCATAATAGCCGCCGGCGATGCTCTTTGTCAGTTGCTTCCGTTACAGTATCAGCCTTACAAGGCAACATTGTGTCTGCAACTTTTTGGGGAATGCATATTTTTATAATATATGTTTGTCCAAAAGTAAGGAGCAGTGAAATGAACCCAAGAACCATTAGCTCTGCAATTCATCATTTCAATGTCAAATTAGAAAACTTATCACTAATTAATTAATTAATTACCATGAAGATTGTTCTTAATTTACCTGATTTAACCTTCTCCAAGGCTTCATATAGAGCTCCCTTATGCCTTTCGGTTAACCACTGAAAAAAAAGAACAAAATCAATTGATCTAATAAATTAAGATAATTCAACATAACAAGGAGACAAATCCAATTAACCATTCTTTGGAAAGGAATAAACTTTAGAAGGAATTTGGTAAGAAATATGTTAAAATCATATTAAGAGCTGCAGAAGAAGGCAAGAAGCAGAGAAGAAAGCAATATACATACTGATTCAAAAATTGAAGGAGATTGAAAGCAAAAACGAACAACAAAACCCAAAAAAACATAAGGAATTACTGATTCAAGAACCAAAATTGAGAACCCATTTGACCAAAACAGTGAAGAACATTTAAAGAAGCTGCAAAAATTAAAACAAGGATTGTGAATATTGATTATAAAATATACATACTGTTCCAAATTTGTGAATTCCCTTTTCCAAAAGTATGGAAATTAGAATCATAACTGCACAAACACCAGCAACCGACCAAGTGGGTGTCTGATCGAGCTTTCTCTGAATACTACTACTATCACTCGCCGCCATAGCCACCGTCACCCCACCGCCCCAAACCACCCAGAAATACAAAGATAATACCAATTTCAACTTCATTTTTTATAAATAAAAAAAAATCAAAAATTGATATAAAGATTGATGAAAGGTACACTAACTAATTGAAAAAATAATAAGAAAGAAAGAAAAAGATTAAAGCAGCAATGAGTGATAATTAATTCTTATAACATTAAAAACACGGTTTTGGTCTGAAAAAATGTTTGATAACAGAAGAAAAAACACGGTTTCAGCATTAATAAAGAAAAAAGCTTGATAGTTTCTTAATAAAAACGTAGTTGTGGACTTCTTTACTGAAATGAAGTCAATGGTTTCTTTCTATACGTATATGTAACGGAGAAAGAATGAAAAGAGTTGTATGTTCATAGCTGAAGAAGAAGGGAAGAAAGAGAGGGGAGGGGAGGGGAAGAGGAGTTGCTGGTTAGACACAGTACAGAGGTCAAGTGATAGAGGCACTGATTGAGGAAGAAATGAAGGATGTGGTGGCTCCCGTTATAGGAAAATTTTGCTTTCCATTTTTTGTCCTCATCCATCGCGACATTATCTTATTTCGTACTTACAACCTTTTTGGAATCTAAAAAATTACTATGAAGTTAGTTTATATTAAATATTTTTTGAAATTCAATATTTAAGTTTTTTTTTTTTAATTTTAAAATTTAAATTAATATATAATAATTTAAATCTTATTTCGAGTTTGATTTTATTATTATTATTATTAAAATATATTATAAATTTCATAATGTTTAATGAAGGTATAAATTCTTATTGCAACTAGTCTTTCTATAATGATTAATGCAAATTGGCCAACTAATAATTAATGTCCGTGGGTCAATTCTTTATTCTCAAATTAGTACTTTTTTTTTTAATGAAATTCTTAAGAATATTTTATAAAAGTAGTTAAAAGTAGACGTGGCCATATGCGGTTCGGCCCGGTAGGCTCGCCTGAACTGGCCTGGCCTGTCGAAACCGTAATTTGACGGTCGGAAGATGGACCAGTTTAAGTTTAAGAAATTTTGGAACTAGAACCGTGAACCGGACATGAACTGCCGGTTAACCGGACTTGAACGCTGGTAACCGGATTTGAACTGCCGATTCCGCCTTCTCAAACCGCTAGTTAACTGGTCCGCCACCGAACCGGTGGTTAATCGTGAACCGCCGGTTCCGTTTCCAACCTTTGAATCGTGGCCAGAGAGCCGAGGCTCGAAACTCGCCCGTGGCCACCTCTAATTAAAAATAAAACGTGAAAATATGAATTCTTTTAATTTTACATTTCCATTACCAATTCTTATATCAAGTCCTTTAGAATAGGTCTCTTTGGATTGTATAAGAGGGCACTTAGCAATTAGTAGCACTATATTATTATTATAACATGTACGCAACTGAACTACTTGAAACTCGACTTAATTAAAATTCATACGATAGTTAAATGAGTAGAGTCGGAGCTAAGATTTTAAACTTTTTAATCGATTTAATTAATTTTAATTTTGCCTTTAAACATTGAAAATTTCATATGTAGTTACTTAATATTTTGTAAGAAGAGAAAATATTAACTATTTGATCACATGATTAGATGTCCAAATATCTTTATAAAAAGAATCTTCTAAATCATATTATATTTTGAATTTACGATCATTTTTATGCATGATACAGATTTGGATTATGAGCTTGATTAATTAATTTGGATGGTCAACTAATACAAATATTAATCTGTGTGGAATCAGAAAATTTTTAGTAACAATATTTATAGTGCACATGTAAAATATATTCTTTCTGTTGTCCATTTATGACAAATACTATTTCTTTAACGTTGGTATTTAATATTTAGATAATAATAATAAAGCGTTGACTTATATAAAACAGAAAAAGGAATTAATTAATTCCCTATAATTAAGGTTATTGATTAACTGAAACTGCTGATTACATAAACTCAAGAACCAACAAGTAATTAATTGAACAAGAACAGAGCCTGCAAGTGCAAGAAAATGCAAGAAAATACAAGAAAATACAAGAAAATCCCTGCTTCCACAATGAAATGTAATTACTGTTAAAAATAAAAACGACATTGAATATGTTAATTCCAACTCAAGAAAATACAAAATCTAACTCCCATTAGATGCATGCTTCAAGAAATGTCTGTTGAAAACCATATCACAAGCAGAGAACTATCTTCTTCATGTTAACTAATTCATCTTATCAATAAGATCATTTATTTCATCCTCGCGATTTCCAGTGTCTCCTCCATCCTTATACAGTGCTTTCTTCCCCTGCAATCCTTCCTTCGGCTTGTGGAGTGAAAATGGATCTAAGAAATTAGTGATCTCCTTGAAATGTGGACCTACATTAGCTATTTCATGTACTATATCTTCCAAACATAGAATACCATACTTCCCTAAGGCCTGCCCAAATAAAGTAACAAGTGTTATTAAAAATAATATTAAGCAAAGGTCTAGGAGTATCTATTCTTACCTGTTCAATAATGGTGTTATCTATCAGAGAGACTCTCTGATTGTTCAGCTTTCCACATCCCTTCTTGTATATCAATTCTTTCACACTCTTTAGATTTGGGTATCTAGGAAAATACAAAAAAAAAAACATCTTGTAAGAACAATTGTTATTGACAAGAGTCACAGTTACGCATAAAAATACAAGAGTAGCAACATCAGAATGTAAGGAGGGTATTTTGCATTGGTTGTCTTTTCTCCTTTTGGGTTTTTATAAAGTTCTTTATTCAAAAGCAACATTTTACTACTTTTATAAAAAAAAAAAAACAAAACTTGAAAGCAAAAAAAAAAAAAAAGCCCAAACAGATAGGTACATAACTGGCTTTTAAGTTTAAAAGTGCTTAAAAACTAAGGACTCGCAATTTCATCATATTAAGCAAAAAAATTGATATAACATAATGACTCTAGCTCAATTCCCATATCATTCTATGTTACGCATGTAAAAAAAAGGGTTTGAGCTTCCTACCCAAATGTCACATACGGCTCCACCTTCTGCAGCATTTCATACACTGCAGCACTCGCCTTCACAAAAACACCATGAAAGATTCTCCTTAACTTCAAGCTGTATAAGATCTTCCTTGTTTTCGGGTGCATGTCATTTTTCCTGAAAAAAAAAGGACATATTAAAACCAGAACACAGACAAAAGAAAAATCAAACTGAATTGTCCTTTTATTTTACCCCTGTATGCGGACAATGAATAAAAGCTTCGATTTTGGTGTCCACGATGATGACTTTGCCCTCTTCGCTCTATGTTTCATCCTGACGAGGTCCAATTCCTATGTGCAAATGGCAGGTTGGCCATAATTAGAAAAATAAAATGTACCATGAAGATGACATACGAAAAGACACCGTTTCAAAAAATAGTTCGCTTGTAAGTGAAAACTTATGATTTAATTCATGAAATTTACCAAGATTATCATGCCTTTAATCACAATCACACTACAATTTGAAGATTTTCTGCCATCACCTATACTTGCGCAATTTCAAAGTTGCATTACACAACTCTGGAATATCTATATCTATATATAAAGTTGATTAGCTATGGTTCTAAATGAACCCAATACAAATGCAATATCATGTTTTAGACTTTAGAGTACTCCAAAAGGACAGTTAACCTAAGATTCACAATTCCAAAATTAGGGTAGGAAATACTGAAATCTTAATACATTATACTAAATGACACAACCTCATTTAGCCATGTATAGCATAAATAGTAAACACACGTGAATGGACATACAAAATCGATCTAAGATAAGTTGAAAGTAAACAGAATAACCATTTATTTTCAACACTAAATAGAAGTAATAATCTGCTTAAGTGTTATCACTATTATACTCTTATAACCTAAAAGCCATTTCACAAAAAAATTCCTCCAAAATGAAGAGCAAGAAAAAATATAACACGAAATCCAACTAAATTTAGAACCAACTTAAAGAAACCGTTTTGGATTTGTAAATTACTTTGTCTCTGAACTCCTTAATAAACTGCTCAGGCCTCTTGATTTCCTCAATCTTCCTTTTCTTCCCTCCATACTTCCCAGACTCCAACTGCTGTTTCCTTGTTAGTGCTATTGATTCCTCCTTGTGCTTCCTTTTCTTCAATATAATTTCAGATATATAAGGAAGTTGCTTTCCCTCCTCTGCTGCTGCCATTATATGTATTCAACCCCTAGTCATCAAATGTCTTGTTTGTCAATCGAATTTGAAAAAACCCAAATCAAGCAGAATTTGATAGTTATAAGTTATCAATCAGTCAGAACCAAAAATATATTTCTCAAGAAAAATCAAAACTTTAACAATCAAAATTACGCATGAGCTGAAAAAATCAGGCTCAAAGTATAAGGTAAAAGCACAGCAAGATCATTGATGAATGGGAAATATAACTTATTATCCATCAAAATATAATGTTTGCTCATGGGAAAAAAAACAAGCTAAATCTATCGTAAGATTAATAAGAAATTGCAATAAACTTCCAATTAGCAGAACTCACCGATTCACCATTGAAAGACTAAAAAAGAGAACTAAAGAAAACAACAAGATAGACGAAGAAAACAGAAAGAGAACACAAAAATCAAATGTAAAACAAACTATGATACAGAGTAACTGATCACAATAAATCAAGAGTTCAAGAAAATAGAAGAAAAATCACTGGTTAATATCAAAGAATTAAAGGAGAGAACAAGAAAAGAAAAGAATGAGGGAACTTACCAGTAACGAGCCACCAAGAACAACGCCGGTAGACGGCTGCGAACGTCCGGTTAGGCGGACTGAGGAATTGAGTTTGGAGCAAGGGCAGGGCAACTAAGGAAGAGGCTGTATAGTTTTGTTCGAAAAGAAAGAATCCAGAATCCTTGCGTTTTTAGGGTTTCTTTTATTATTATTCCATTTATGGATAATTATTCCTTAGTCCTCCTTATTTTTATGAAATTAATTATAGGATACATTATTTTAATATTTTATTATTGAGTTCCTCTAGTTCAAAATTATATATAATTTTGTCCTTCAATTAAATTTACGAGAGACTCGATACTCTTACCTCTTAAAATAAAGATCAGAAATTTTATCTTCGTATATATAGAGAAAATTATATGTCATGACAGTGGCCACTCAATCCATTGAGACTCTTAATTGTTGATTAATGGTACTTATAATCTAGTGGCAAGTGAATTGACAGTCTTAACGATAGACTACAGTTCGCATCCTCCAACCCATCTTAAAAAATAAAACAAGATAAACATATAACTAATATAAAAATTTGTATCAAAGTTGTTAATATCAAAGCTTAGAAACTACAATAGAGGAACCATAGCTATACACTAAGCTGCCAAAGCTTCTACTCAATGATGAATGATGCTTGTGGTTTGTAATAAGCTGCCAAAGCTTCTACTCAATGAATCATATTGACATGGGGAATGTGAGAAATCTTGTGGCTATCAACACCAGTCCCTCTCCGATATCGTTCGCGTAGAATTGGACATTCAGATAATGTCAAGTGCTCTAGCTTTGCAGTGAAAATGTAGTCTGGTAGTTCCTTCACTTTTGGACAGTCTAAAATGCGTAGATGCTGGAGTTGTGGCATTATTTCTGTTGAATCATTTTCACCAATTCTACTTCCTCTTCCATCCCAGTCTTCCAATTCTTTCATATACCAAAGGTTCAGTTCTTTCAACTTCGGAAATGAAGCATTACCAGCAGCAGCAGAAGCTGTATCTATTCCTAAGAATCCTATATCCAGCCTCCGAACACCTCTAATGTTCATAGTTAGTTTCACAAGAGAAGATAATCTTCCTAATGGAGGCAAAAATTCACATCTTCCGTCGACAATCTCTAGCTCCTTCAGTTTTGCTAGTGACATTATCCAGTTGGGGAAAGAAACTCCTTTATATGCACCTATTCTTAGATATTCTAACTCTGGAGGTGCTTCTAATGCGTCGATTAGATCATCATCGTTCACTGGCAATCCTATTTCCTCTCTGGTGAAGTCTAGAAATAAACCATGGAGGTTTTTCTTATTTTTTAGTTCTGCGTCGAGAGCTTTCCCCACATCTCCCACATTTCCTAGATTCCTTACCAACAAATTCCCGCGAAGATTGTTTAAGTTCTTCAGTTCTGCAAGATTAGCAGCTTCCAATTCATTCTCACCACTGCATACTATGAAATACGATAATGTCTGAAGAAAACTTAGACTCCCTAGTCCTTTTGGCAGAAAATTTATACTTGAACCAATCATTTGGAGATGCCTCAATTTGATCAGTTTTGCCAATCCATAAGGTAACCTTCTCAATGATGAGCATGAAGTGAGATTTAAACATTGCAAATTACATAAATCAGTCACAGTTTCTGGCAATGTCCCCAATGCAGCATTTTGAGATAAGTTAAGGTTCCTCAGATGGATCAATTTCCCTACTTCACTTGGAAGTTCTTCAATGGAAGATTCACTTAAATCCAATGATCTTAGAAATGTACAGTGCAAGAACAAGTCTGCTAGTACTGAATGAACTGAAGCAGTTTTCGACATGATAGATAAGCTCCGAAGCTTTTTTGCTTTGTAAATGGACAGAGGAAATTGAGCCCCTTCACTAATATTAACAGTCAAGAAACGAGCTTTTTCGTACGGGAAGGCTATGCTTGATTTTCCATCAACGTCCAACCTAAAACATTCATTCTTCATTAAAGATTGAACAAAGTCGTGTACAACATCATGCATCTTGAATCTTGTTGTAACATTCTTCATATTAAAATCTATAACTTCCTCAATTTCCTCAAAATCTTGAAAGAAAGAATGCATTACTAAGTTATCGAAGTAACCTTTACCGACAAACTCCATCTCTTTCTCCCCAAGATAGCCATGAGCCATCCACAAATGGATCAGTTCAGTTTTTTCCATCTTATAGTCTTTTGGGAATACAGAACAATACAAAAAGCACCTTCTTACTGCAGTAGGCAAATCATAGTAGCTCAATAGCAAAGGTGGAAATAAACCTCTTTCGACCTCTTCTAGTTCCCATAATTCACTAGCTAACACATTTTGCCACTCTTCTTTAGTTCTCTTCAACTGCAAAAGATCTCCAAGAGTCTTGGCTGCAAAAGGCAACCCTTTGCATTTGTTTGCAATTTTCATACTCATTTCCATCAAATCTTCACACTCATCTCTTCCTCTTCCATAAAATGCTGCTTCACTAAATAGTTCCCAACATTCATCCCTAGATAGTTGACCCAGATGAAATAGGCAAGCGGATTCCATCTTCTTTGCTACACTTTCCTTACGAGTAGTCACCAAAATTTTACTCCCGCGGCCGGCGCATCGTAAGCAATGTTTCAGTGGCTCCCATTCTCCATAATCCTGAGTCCACACATCGTCAAGCACAACAAGAACCTTCTTTCTCCTAATCAATTTTGAAACATTTTGTAATAGGGATTGCAATTCAATTAAATTTGGTGTAAACCCACAAAGAGATTCAAGAATTGCTTTTACAATCCTTACTTGATCAAAAGGTTCAGAGACACAAACCCATATTCTCTTCTTGAAATGGGTTTTAACATCATCATCGTTATAAGCAAGTTGAGCAAGTGTAGTTTTCCCGATCCCTCCCATGCCAACTATGGAAATTACATTGATTCCTCCTCCTGATTCTTCATTATATTCAGACATTAACTTGCTTACAATAATTTTTTTATCCTCTTCCCGACCACGAACTCTAGATACATCAATAAAAGAAGTACTAATTTGTCTCCCAGGTTCTTTACCAACTCTATCCTCATTTTGTTTACTATGTCTGAAATTGTAAAAGACAGACTCTTTAACAATTTCATCAACTCTTTCACAAACTTCTTTGATCTTATGAGCTATATCATGCCTCAAAATCACTCCATTGAAATTGAAACAAAAACAGGAAGAAGGTAGAAAACAACTTACAATCTTCTTCTTCTTCTTCTTGGTAATTAATGGAGTATTTGCTGGATCTTCTAATTGCCATTTGAGCGTTGCAGAGCTCCACTCATCTAAAACATCATCCATATCATAAGCTACATCTTTGAGCTTGGCTAACCAAGTTTTGATAGTGGCTTCTTTATGTTGTCTTCTTTCTGCATCTTCAATTACAGCTTGGATCGCTTCAAAGAGATAGGTAACGTTTTGAACTTGTTTTTCCACACCAACAACTAGTTTTAGTCGTTGTTGAATCTCAGCATCTATGATTTTGGCTAGCTGCTGCAAGATTGCTGAAATTAGTGCATCAGCCATTCTTCAATTTACAGGAAAATCAAAAGTGAAAATGAAGCTGTGATGAGAAAAAGCCTTAGCTTTGACTCATGTTTTTACTTTCCTTTTTTATTCTACTTGGGGTCAACTCAAGAGCAGCTTTTCCAGAAGGAAAATTGCGCAATTTCAATTTGATCCTTCAAATTAGTGTAGTTTTGTAATTTAGTCATTTGGGCTTTCAAATGGATATGTTACGGGAAACTTAACATATATAACACAAACGAAGAACACATTAACTCTCACTAACAATCAACACAGTTACCCAATTTCTTGATTCTAAACCACCATGACTGCTCTTTCGAGGTCCTTCACTTCTCCTCAAACCCACTTCTTATCATCTGGTAATTTTCCTTCATCACCATCATCTCTTGTGTTCTTAATTCTTCATTTCCAATTCAAGCTTACCCTTGTTTGATTATCATAAAAACTGACTTAACTAGAACAATCAGTGCAACTAAAAAAAAACTTTTGTTGTATATTAACTATTTTAGTAATCTAGCAGGCTTCTTTAGTTTTGCTAGTGACATTATCCAGTTGGGGAAAGAAACACCTTTATATGCACCTATTCTTAGACTCCCCACCAACAAATTCCCTCGAAGATTGTTTAAGTTTTTCAGATTAGCAACTTCCAATTCATTCCGCCGTAATCCAATGATCTTAGACATGTACAGTGCAAGAACAAGTCTGCATCTTCAATAACAGCTTGGATCACTTCAAAGATGAGTCAACTTGTTTTTCCACACCAACTACTAGTTTCAGTCCAACAAATGGATATGTAACAAGCTTTAGGCCCAGGCCTACCCAAATACCCATCCTCTCGGTGTTATCGAAGAACACAGCTTTAACACTCAGTAACAATCTACAGAGTCGCCCAACTCTTGATTCTAAACCACCATGACTGCGACTGCTCTTTCCAGGTCCTTCGTTTCATTCACTTCTCCTCAAACCCACTTCTTATCATCTGGTAATTTCCTTCATCACCACCATCTCTTGGTTTTCTCTTTTTTTTTCTGTACTGGGTTGTGTTCGTGATTGATTGCTAATTCGAAGTTTCCCTCGTTTGATTATCACAAAAACTACAAGAACCCAAATCGCCTAATGTATTTTATTGTCCTGAGGTCTTGTTTATACAAGATGGGTTAAATTTATGCACTTTTCATTTGTTGATATCCAGTAATTTGTTCTTGGAATCCCTCCATGAATCTTTAGTTTTGTTTGTTGCCATTGCTAAATTGAAATTTTATTCATAAATAGTTTCATATGCTAAGTAGTTCAAGATGAAGAGATTATTCATAGTTAGAGGTTTTCTACTTTCTACTTTAATTTGCCATTTGCATTCAGTTTTTCATTTGCAACTTCCATAGTTATATTTATTTACACTTGCCTTATAATTATATCTCATACTTCGAATTTTTAGAATTAAATCTGTTAATGAGATTATGAATGCTTCTAGTGATTTGATATAGTATTGTGATTATTACGTTTCATGATTTTTCTACGTTTCTGATAACCAAAATGCTTATTTCCAGGTTCTTTGAATTCATCTAACCAGAGCCTATTACCAATTAGAAGTAAAGGGAAACTTATTGCATATAGAAGGCCACTTACTCTTCAAGCAAGGTAAAATTTCTGTCTTGGGTGACCATTTCATGTATAAGATGTTCCGCAACCATACTAGTATGAAGTAGTTTGTTCATTTTCATGGCACCATAGTGTAAGGATAAATTATCAACGCATATAACTGATGAAATCCACATTTCTCTATTTTTGTTCTTTTTATTTCTCCCAATTAGATGTTGCTTTTCCATTGTGTATGACATGAAATTCCTTTCTCCAAATGTTTGAAGGGAGTTGTTATTTGCATTAGTTTCTCCCAATTTTGCCATTTCCCTTGCATTCTAAAACAATCTGGAGTCATTTTCTTTGATCTTGACTCAACTGCATTTTCCCCCCTTCCTCTTGCAAGTGCAGTGGAGATCGAGGAAGGCCAGGTAGTACAAGTATCTTTATTGGCGGTTTTGTGTTGGGAGGAATTGTAGTTGGAGCATTAGGATGCGTCTATGCACCACAGGTACTGCTCCATTTCCTATTTCTTAGATTATGCATGAACCAATATTTTCCATTCCCCCGTTCACTTTATATAGGCACAACTAGTTTTTCATATAGGTTAAGAAAGTAATTAAATTTCATTTTTTTTTAATATGCCCCTAATATAACATTAACTCTCCTCTTATGATGTGAAACTCATATAAGTCAAAGGCATGATTGGCTTCTTAAATTGGCATACTTTCTAAGATTACTAAATAAGGTAAAGTTTGCGTATATAAATAAAACACCAAAAGTAAGGTTGCCTCTATAAAGTGAATGGAGGAAGTTTGTATTAAGGCATCTGTTTCACTGAATTATCAATTAATTGCATTGATTTATCTTTAACAAAAGCAAAAGCATTTGACTGTCCATTTTGTTAAATTTAACTTGTCATGCATCACCAAATTGTTCATCGATTCTTAGCCAAATGATCAGTTATGGCTTACGCATCAAAACTGATACACAAATATGCAGATCAGCAAGGCACTGGCTGGAACTGATAGAAAAGATTTGATGCGGAAACTGCCAAAGTTCATATATGATGAGGAAAAAGCATTAGAGGTCAGACTCAAACTTGTTCCAGTATTTGTCATGCATAACAATCGTGTTCATTACCACTAATCATCGTGTGTAACAAGAAAAAATCTATTAAACGATGGGTTTCGATTAGCAATTTCCGTTTAAAGACAAGTATGCCTAGACATGTATAAAGGAAGTTCATGGCTTTTTTCCGCAGTATTTCTAATTGTTGGGCTTTGATCAATGAACCCTTTAAAAAACTAAGCAAAGTTAACCTTAGAGGTAGCTCAAGTGTTCGAAGACTAAGCGTTGAGGGTTTAATCCTATGGATTATAAGATCTCAGGCCTTGTTCTTCCTCAAGAGTGCACAAGGATTAGTGGGTGTTTGGCATGGGTTTTAAAGTACTTTTTAAGCACTTTCTAACTTAAAAATTAATCATTTACCTGTTTGTCTAGGCTTTTTAAGCTGTTTTTATAAAAACAGCAAAATTATGCTTTTTGACTACTGCTATTTAAAGGCCAAAAGGAGAAGAGTAAAAAGCAATGCCAGATACTCCTTTAGTTTTAATTATGGTCTGCAAAACAGACATGATAACGTGGATTGATCATGTTATATGCTTTTAAAAACTCATTTCCTATTATGATGTTGTGACAACAGAAGACTCGCAAAGTATTGGCAGAGAAGATTGAACAGTTGAATTCTGCAATAGACGAGGTTTCTGCTCAGTTGCATCCAGAAGAAGACACCCCAAAGGGAACTGAAGTTAAGTCAGATGAGATCCAAGCTTCTGCATAGGAAAATTATTTCTTTTGATTGGCACTAAAATATAATCTCTCTTTTCTTTTTTCCCCCTTAGAAACTGTTAATGCTAAATGTTGTAAGAATATTACTCATCTACGTCTATTAGATAAGTGTATCCCTATTGCACGTCAAGAAACAATCGAGTGAGGAGAGTTATCTCTGTTGCGCGTCAAGAATTCGAAAAAAACTAAAAGTGTATCCCTCCATTGTAATGCCCTTCAAGGTAGGCTGCAAAATGGAGATGGTTGTCGTGATTTTCTAGAAGAGTGGACTGGATCACCCATTATAATATGTAGCAAATGATAAGAGGTTGGGAAAGGAGAGGGAGGTGTCAGGGGATCGAATAGAATTAAGGGAAATTTAGTACATGCCACATATTAGAAATTGTTCAGTTATAATTTCATATCAGTTTAGATTATGATTATGGAGTTTTGGTTTCAGATTAAGATCATACGTACAGTGGTTGTGCTAGTAATGGTAGAACGTAGAGACAACAGCGAGGTGGCATGAAGTAGTGAGGGATAATGTTCAAGAAGCAGGAGAGAACTTTGAAGGAAACAATAATGCAATGGTTGATATGTAGGGAAGATTTAAACGACCTTTTTCATAATTTCTAAGCCCTAATATAAAACCTAAAAATTCCTAAAAATCAAGATGTATGATTTTGTATATTTGTGTCAATAATTGACATGTGGTGGATGAAAGTGGTCCGATTTCTAATAAAATAATAAACAAACACATAAATTTTATTCTTATGAATTATTTTTTTTTAATATACAAAAACTTATTAATATCGAGAGGTATACAATATAAATAATCCTTTGACGAGCATTAGATTAGTGTTAAGAGTGCGTATGAAAGGAGAGGAGTCAAATTTGAGACCTCCGATTCATATCATTTTCATGAAAGATAAAATTACCAAACTCCGATAATTTATGCAAATATTGGGGTCAAGATTTAAATAAAAAATATTAATCGTAGACTTATATGAAATTTTTATTAATTAAATAAGAAAATACTTATAAAAATTAAGGATTAATAGAAGAAGTGGGGTCATTTTCCCATCTTAGGTCCCCCACTGGACAGGGCTATACCTGATTGTTGCAGGTCCACCATTTATTGTGACGCCAAGAAAATGAAAATAATGGAGCTTCATGTAACGCACATGCATGATTTTGGGTACCCATTTCCGGACGGATAAAATAAATAATTATACAATACAACCACTTTTGCTTGCTCCTTTTTCCCCATAACAGAATGTGGCCTTTTAGTTTTTGATAAGACAATGGAAAAATAAGCTTGGCCTTTCAGTTTTTGAGAAGGCAACTAATGGAAAATAAGCTTGGCCTTTATTTTTGAGGACATAATTCAAGATAAATTATAGTTGGTACTTGGTATTATTTGGTTAGAAGTGGTCATGAGCCAGTTCGGCACGAAAAATTCGACAGTTTTGATCCGCCGATTAACTGAAACCGGCCCGGCCTCGAACCATAACCGTTAAACTCGGATCGAAATCATTTGAGGGACGGACAAGTTGAGATTCAACAATTTTGTGAAACGTAACCCGTCATGAACTGGAATCGGTTTTGAACTGTCCCAACAACATGCCGGTTAACGGAGAGAAATGGGTGTTAATAAAGTTTAACTTTAGAACTAAAAATTAAATGGGTGAACGTACTTAACTTAGTGTCTTTAACAGAAATATAAATTATAACTCAAAAATATTTTAATCACTTTATTTTTTAAAGTTACTAAATAATAAAAATTATAAGTAATTTTTATTTGAATTTTAATGAAATTAATAAAAAGTAATTATTTTCTTATTATTATATCTGAAAAGATAACATATAAATGAAATAAAAAAAAAAAAACCGAAAAAACACGAATTAATAGTATCATAGAAGATAATTTTTCCAATTAAATTGACTATAAAGTATTGTAAAAATGCACAAGAATATGGTCAAATAAATGGTCTAGATACAGAATACTGTAATTGACATAAATGTCCCGATGGACGCAAAAATTTTTCCGACAGGACACTGTCTGACATTGATTGTAGTAACATGCATGTGATGTTCAGATCAGAAAATTGGCTCCACCTCCCGTAAAGAGTATTTTTGTTTGAAACTAAATATTTAAGTAGTTTTTAGTAATAATTAAAGGATTATTAGGCTTTGATAAGTACTAAATTTGAGCATTATCAAGAGAACAACACCATTTGTTCGCAAATATTAATATTACTTTAATTATCCATAATTTTTTTTAATAGAATTAGTTATATTAGGCAACAATAGAAATACTCATATGACAATTAGGGGACCGCTTCAATAATTGTTGTCAACGATGGTTCTTCGCTATTCCAACACAACTAATATTATATCCGTGCATTCCGCAATGAGTATATATTGATGTTACGTTGAATTTTAATGTAGTTACATTTTCAAGATTCAAACACGAGATTTTTGATTAGACTAAAACAACTTCTTAAGTGAGTTTGGCTATTGTATTTATTTATTTTTAATTTTATTATTATTATTATATTCACATTCGTAATTAAAAAATAATAATAAGAAAAAACCAATCATTCTACACCTTTATTTGCATAACTGCATAATTTTTGCAATACACACAAAAAAAAAAAGGAGCAAATTATTTTTGCAAACAAAATAAAGGGCTGAGTGATCCTCTTTGCTCCGATAATGTGACTGCATAACCAGCTGAAGGTGTCAAATTTTTCGGTTCGATTCGGTTCAGTTTGTGCATTTAAGGGTTTCTTTTTCGAACCCAATAGTTGGGAATTGCTTGGCATACTCTTCAACTTCATGCCGCAGTTTCGCAAGTTCAACTTGAAAGTCAGGAAATGCAGCCACGAAATCCTTCAACTTTGTGCCTGGGTAAAAAAATTAATAGAACATCATTAAAGATTAATTACTATACTTAGTGTCCATAATATGGGTGGTTAAAGTATATATAGTGAACCCATAAGGAGTATTGAGTAACCTTTGCTTCCGGCCTGGATTTTCAAAGCCAACTTCACCGCATCGTCGATGAATTCTGCAACTTGAACAAAATCCTCCTCAACTAATCCCCTAGTTGTGAGAGCTGGGGTTCCTGAATTCCAATGCCAGACATTAAAAAAAGTAAGATAGTATACACTATGATTCAAAGGGGTTTTTTTTTTTACCCATTCTCAGGCCTCCAGGCACCATAGCAGATGCATCTCCGGGAAGAATATTCTTATTTGCGGCGATAGCAACAGCTTCTAAAACCTTCTCAACTCTAGCTCCATCAATACCCTGATGCCATGAAAATTTTAGCAAGTAGAAAAATAGGTAAAAACTAATAAATCAAATAGGCCTTACCTTGTTATTCAGTCTAATCAAAACTAAATGGTTTTGAGTTCCACCAGACACAATTTCATATCCCTTCTTCTTTAGTGTCTGCAAAAATAAAGAATTCAAATATCAACATCCTATTTAGTTTACATAAAACTTCCCTTAAATCGAATACCTCTGCAAGCTTTGCGGCGTTGTTAACGACTTGCTGTTGATACACTTTGTACTCCGGAGATGCAGCCTGCACCATATAGTAGCAGCATATAAATAACAACGACGACGGAATTGGAAAGTATTAGTCGCATCATACTAACCAGTTTCAACGCAACAGCTATTGCTGCAATTTTGTGATTGTGCGGAGCTGCTTGAAGTCCAGGAGCCACAGTTTGATTGATTTTTTCTTCATAGTCATAAAACACCTTTAGCAACACCAAAATTAATTACAACTTTGAAAATTAAATCGGCCAATTTATAAATAAACATATTATTTACTGTTGCTGATGATTGTAAAACTGACCGGTTGGCCTTGTTTGTTGATCTCTTTGACACCCTTCCTGAAGAAAATCATGGCTCCTCGCGGACCACGAAGTGACTTGTGAGTAGTTGTGGTAACGACATCTGCATAATCGAAGGGGGATGGGATAACCCCACCTGCCACTAGCCCACTAATGTGTGCAATATCTGCCAACATTATTGCTTTTTGTTTGTCGCATATCTGAAATCAAATCAACCCAAATCAAAATGGGTAATTCTAAATTTGAAATCTATCAAGTTCCCTACAATATCCCAATTTGACAAATTTTTGTCTGATTTTTGTTTTTTTTTTTTTCAAGGATGAATCTTTTATTCTACTTTAATGTCTTTTTCTAAAATTAATGTTTTTATTATCTTTGAGATAAATTGCGAGGGCATGCATGCATGCGTTGGCGGGGAGAAGGCATATAAAGAATATACCTTTCGGATGCGAGCATAATCGAAAAGACGAGAATAAGCACTGGCACCAGCAATTATTAGCTTTGGCCTGAAAAGGGCAGCACTTTTCTCCATCTACATAGCATTTATTTTTGTCAAACATGAATAAAATAATTCCTATCTAATGCAAAAATATATTAATAATAAAATAAAAGTACCTGTTCATAATCAATAAAACCGGTGCTCTCATTTAATCGGTATGGCATTGTCTCAAAAAATATTGACACCGCCGATACTTTTTTTGACTCCGTCTGATAGCCATGAGAAAGATGGCCTCCATGAGGAAGATCCAGTGCCATAATTCTCTCATGAGGCTTTAACAAAGCAGTGTAGACTTGAAAGTTTGCTGGAGAACCAGAGAGAGTCTGCACATTCACTGCATATAAGAAACCCACAGACTCAGTCAGTTAATCTTATCTATTTCCAAAAAATAAGAACATGAATGCTTATATACCTCCCCATTTTTCAGGATCTAGACGAAATGCTTCTAATGCTCGTTTCTGACACAGTAATTCAGCAGCGTCCATATTTCTAGAAGGTTAAATTGGATTAGATTTTATATAAGTAAATAGATAGATATAATAATAATAATAATAATAATAGTAATAATAATAATAATAATAATAATAATAATAATAATAATAATAATAATAATAATAATAATAATAATAATAATAATGGTAAAATAAACAGTACTCGTTCCCAGCAGTGTATCTTGCTCCAGGATATCCTTCACTATTTTTGTTGGCCATTACAGATCCTACAGCTTGCATCACAGCTACTGAAGCGAAATTCTCTGAAGGTATGAGTTCAAGTCCCTTTTCACCAAGTTAAATTCATTTAGAACATAATAATAATACTTACTGTATGTATGCATGGCAATGCATAACTCTTCTGCCATTAATAACTCTAGGAGGAAAATAATAATAATATACAGTCCCATATACCTTCCATTGGCGGGCTTTCTCGTTCTCAATGATGTTGAAAATCTCAGGGTCTACTTCTTCCAGAGGTGCATTTAGTTTCTTTAAATAAATTAAAAAATATCACATTTATGAACCAAATTTAATCAAATAATATTATAATTAATTATTTGAGCTTACTCACTCTAATCTCATCTTTGCTATTGTCGTACACTTCTTCCATTGGAAGAGAAGACTGCAAAGAATCACAAATAAAAAAATAAAAGAAGAATTATTATTGTATTTATTTTCTTTTTTAATGGAGTTATTAATGATGATGATGATGATGGGGTGTCAAATCCAGAATATCAAACTCTGAATCAGTCCACCAACCACCAGAGACTATATTTCCACACTTTGAAAAGAAGATATCATTACAAGAATCAAATTTCCATGTTCATATTATGTTTTGCCATGGAAGGAAATGACATCGAAGAATAAAAAGACCTTATAATAAACGGAAGTGAGACTGAAAACCGGTCGAATAATGGCCGTCTTAACGGAAGAGGAAAGTTTAGGAAGCACCATAGCCATTGCCATAATAAAGCTTTTGTTTAGTGTCTGGGCAATACAGCTTGTATTAAGTGTCTAAGTGAAGGTGAGGAAAGAAATAAGAAGGCATATGTATATATAGAGAGACATTTTCTTTTCTTTTATATATATATATATATATATATATATATATATATATAATTCATTTAATTTTTATCGTCCACATCTTCGATTTTCCGCTTCTTAGGCGCTAATATTTTTGGAAAAGTTATAGTTTTTTTATTTTGATCATATAATTTACGTCTTTTAATGGATAAATTATTTATAAGTTACTAAGATTTTCACTAATATGCTCTGGGACCACTCTATTTTGAAAATTGTATCATCAGATTTCTCAAATTTAAAAAATTATATTATCAGATTCTTTCGTTTAGAAACGGACGTTAGTCAACTGAAAAACAACGATTTTTTTTTAAATAATAAAATTACCCTTTAGTTTATTTGAATCGAACTATAGTTTATTTGAATCAGACCATCCTAATTAAACCCAATTTTAAATCAAACTCTTATTATTATTATTATTATTATTATTATTATTATTATTATTATTATTATAAATATCTCTCCCACCTTGTCTAACCCTAAACCTATCCACTACCTTCAACATAACCACCACCACCGTCACCCATCTTTCTTCTCTCCATTCACTGCGGTCACCGCGCTCCACCACCTACCCATCTTAATAAAGGTGTTCATACAAATGTATGGGAGAATTAATTAATAACATAATAATTAAAATTCAGGTTGTAATCACGTGATAGGAAAAGACGGTCTGAATGATTTTTGAATTAGAAGTATGATTAGTTGATTTTACGTAGCAAATCGACGAGGATTTGGGCATGGAAGTGGCCGACAGCAAATCTTAACTTAGCATCATGTTTAAGTACATACGTGTCATGATGAGCTGACAAGTGATGGTACGTGAAATAAGCATGTGCGTAATTCATTTAAAATATTTTTTACAATGCACCAACAAACACTAGATAGAAATGCCCATAATTATTGGTAGGTGGGTCCCACCCAGCTTTGATTCGTATAATGCACTAACACGTGATTGTTTGGGCTTCTACTGGGGGAGGCTGCATGCAATGCAACATAAAGTTCATAACTTTCCTTTTTAATTTCCATCCGATAGATTGAGAAAAGAGTGTCGTATTTGGTTAGTTTTGTTGTTTAATGGTCATAGTTGTTGTTTGGGTGTTTGCAAATTGGGGTCGATTTGTCGATTTGTTTGAGCAAGTTGCTCCGTTATGATTGTAAAGACTGTGCTAACGGAGCAAGTTACTCCGTTATGATCATATGTGATTGCAAGAAAAACGCCTAAAATAAAATAAGCCTTTTTCAGACTAGAAGTTAAAAATTATTTATAACACCTATGAAGCCATCAAACATATTCCACCTTTAAAATGTAAAAATTGTATATTTCAGGCATATAACCGTACTATAACAAATTCTATATTATATACAGTCGCTATTGTTATGCTAAACTAATTTTGTAAACTTCTGTATACTTATTGTAACCATTTAAAAGTTATATAATAGCATATTGTTAGTTTACAATCTGTATATCTATAGTATTTGTTTTAAGACTATTATAAATTATTTTATGATTTAATCAAAGTTTTCAAATATTAGTATAGTTTTTTGTTTTATTAATAAATTTATTTTCTGTCAAATTTTGATGCTTGACTTTCTTGCAACATGATATCTTGGGATTTTTGTAATTAATACTAAATTATTGTTTTTTCAATGCCATAACCGAAATTTAAATAATTAAATAATTACACATGATTCATAAGTATAGTCATTAGTGGTTAAACCTAATTAGTAAAATTATATGCACGATTAATTATTTTAATTTAAAACACGTGGCCAAATAGAATATTTTATTTGGGGGTTTTACCTACTTCAACCATGCTGGTTATTTTCGTTATTTAATTTTTTATTTAATTTTCAATAATTCGATAAATATTTTAAAAATTTATTTAGTTTCCAATAATAATAATATACTAATTATAAGAATTATATTTTAACATCCGCACAAAGAGTAAGTACTTTACTAATTCAATAAAAATAATATAAATTATATTATGATTTAATCAAAATTTTCAAATATTACTATAGTTTTTTTTATTAATATTTTGATATTTGGATTTTATTCCCATCAAGTTTTAAAATTGTGATACAAGAAATTCGGTAGGAAAAAACAAATTGGATTATGTAATTAATATGGAGAGCAACATTATGATGCGTCTTTGAATATGATGGGTATTTCAATGAATACCAAGTTTTTTTTTTTTTTTTTTTCTTAAATACGTAACTAATAAATTAGATAACGTTCCAGATCATATAATATGAATAATACTTTTTTTAAATATACGATAAATTAGAATTAGCGGCCTGATGTACTAAAATTGAATTCGAAAATTTCATATATCAATACTAAATCTTTAAAATAATACTAATTATTAAATTTATATATAATTTACATACCCACAAACATTTGATGGTATAAAGAAATGGAAGACTATGAGTAACGCAAACAATAAGGCTATCACTAGTTAATCTGAATGATTTGCCTATGATGTTAAATACTTAAGGTGTACACAGAATTCAACATAAGAAATAATAAAATAATTTCTTCCAGTAAACTAATCTGTTTAACAGAAACGATGAATTTTAACAAATTACAACCCACAAACATTTGATGGTATAAAGATTTAATTTTTTTTTTGGAGAAGCTTTAGTGTTCTAGTTAGTGTGAATCACACCTCTTTTTGAATAATGTGAATCATTAAGTTATGGATATTAAAGTAGTTGGAAAGTAGGAAAAGAATTAATCATAACGTATTATTGCCTTTGAAAATGTTTGGTCTCCTCACCCTTATGAATGATGGAGGTTAGCTAGCCAATCAGCCACCTTATTTATTCTTCATGAATCAATCACCTTATTAACCTCACAATCTCTGCGCCATATCAACACTTTCTACCCTTTTCATTTTAAATGATAACTATGTATGAATTGATTCATTAAAGCTAATATAATGGAGTAACCATCCACATCATTGGTTGGTTAATCAACAAATTTCATCTGAATGTTATCGTTTTGGGTCAATCTCATTCTTAAGAAAGAAACTGTCATTTTGGGTAAATACTATTCTACCAAATGTCTAAATTATTTATGGGTCTAAATTATTTATGGTGTAAAAGAGAAGAAAAAGGATAAATATTTGTGTTTTCTATAAAACGAAAGTTGGTCCAAATAATAAGCGATTTGAATTCGTTTAAAGATGTCTTAGTTTCGACAGCTATCGTACATAATTATTCCGGCCAGTTGGACAAAATTATATAGACGGAGCTGACTTCTAGAAGAAAATATAGAAGGGTAAATATAATTTGACTGGAGGATATGTAAGACAGTTAAAATCGAGTTTGACTATCTGGCTCGATATTAGAATTGGTGTTAGATAGATAAAGTTGAAATTAGTCTCAACTTGGAACAATGATTAATTAGATATCCTGTGAGTTGGTTTACACAGACACAAGTATTAATGACGACCATTTATTTGCTTTTACTTATCTATAAAAAGCTTAAAGCTAGCCTTTTTTTAAGCATACAGTCGTCTTCTTCTTCTTCTTCTTCCTCCTGCTTTTCTCTTGCCTTGCCTGCACCTGCTTTTTTTCCAGGTTTATTTCTAATTTTTTCCTCTCCTTTTATTGCTTTTTTTAATTCTTCATCTTCAACTATACATGAAAATTTTCTTTTAATACTTAATAATATTAAAGAAAATATCCATTAATGGAATCGGATCAAGAAGTCGAAGAAACAAGAACCTTCACATGCAAGAAAACCTAACCAGATATAAAAGCAACATGAATAGAAAACCAGGAGATTAATGGAGGAAGATGATATCTTTTCAATCTTTGGAAGATTTATTGATTAAGTCCTAAATAACCTTATTTTATGATAAACATGGCAATTAATGAGTATGAAAGATATATTAAATCTTATAATTATTTGATTTGTTAAGTTTGATTTCTCTCAAAAACTCTGATTAGGTTTTATTATTTTATTTAAATATTTCTTATTTTATTATATAGTAGAAATGAATTATATGATATATAATATATTAGTGTTTTTATCTATTTTATTAATAAAGGTAAGCAAAAAACGACAAGTAGGAGTTGTCGTTTTTTCAAAAAGTCCTTGTTCAACTTCCTAAAAACTCACCACCAATAATATTTTTAAATAAAAATAATTAATTCTGTTTAAAAAAAATAAATATCTTTGTACTTCCAACTCCATAATTGTACGTCAATTGATCTCAAAGATCCTTAAAATCTTACGTTAATGTTTGTTTGTATGTATTTTTTTTAATAATTAAGTACTTTATAATTAACATACATTAATTAATTAAATTAATTTTTCTCTAATTTACTTTAGAACATTCATGTATGATGATGGGTGTACATGGTTTTCTCACAGCCAGCCTGTTGGAAATAAGTTTATAACTATTTTCCAGGAAAATTTTGGGGCCAAGAAAGGGAGAAAATGGGTTTCTGGACACTGTTTGAAGTGGCTGCCATGCCGATTCTGCAAGTCTTGTTAGTCACTGTATTAGGAGCTGTTTTAGCTACTAATTACTTCACTATTTTCACTGCTGATGCTAGAAATTCTTTGAACAAGGTATTCATTTAATTTATTGTTCTTCTTCTTCTTCAAATTTGATACTAATTCTTTTAAAAATTGCAGATCGTATTCACTGTATTTACACCTTCTCTCCTTTTTGCTAGTCTGGCTAAAACTGTAACTTTCCAGCTCTTCATTTCATGGTAATACCCTTAATAATTTAGTTTTATTTCTAAATCAAGCTTAAAATAATTTATTTTACTAATTAAAATTAATTTTGTTTGATTATTAGGTGGTTTATGCCTATTAATATTATACTCACCTTCTTAATTGGAGGGATTCTTGGATGGATTATTGTTAAGTTACTAAAACCATTACCTTATCTAGAAGGCATTGTTCTTGCTACATGTTCATCAGGTAAATTTTTCTTCGCATGTATTAAAGATCCATAAA
Source organism: Croton setiger (assembly GCA_948099555.1). Lineage (NCBI taxonomy): Eukaryota > Viridiplantae > Streptophyta > Magnoliopsida > Malpighiales > Euphorbiaceae > Croton > Croton setiger. Next base: position 63,840 of record CANUEY010049606.1, on the reverse strand, counting down.
GACTGATCTGCTATAATTTTTTGCGTAAAATTGTTAAATTCATCTTTCAGCAAACTTGGGGAATTTGATGCTAATAGTTATCCCTGCAATTTGTAATGAGGATGGAAGTCCATTTAATCCCAAGACTTGCAGTTCATTAGCACTCTCATATGCTTCTTTCTCTATGGCGGTAACTAATCTCTCTATCCACCATTTTTTTTTACATTACAGTTCTGAAAATGTAAACCCTTCATACTATTTATATGCAGTTTGGCGGTCTAGGCTTCTGGACAATTACTTATAATCAAATAAGGTCTTGTGCTGCAAAATTGAAAGAGACTGAAGATGCTGAGAAGATCGCCATAGCAGCAGCTAATGATGATGATTTAGAAACTCACCTTCTCAAGAAAGAAGATACAGAAACTGAAGTAACTGTCCCTTATGATTTTGTAGCAATATTATATTTGAGTTTGATAAGGAAAATTAACACGTTGGAACTGCTATTTAGGTTAATTCCCACCAACTACATAGAACTGAAGCACCATTCTTGCATAGAATGGTAAGAGATTTTAGTAAGATTTCGAGGGAGCTTTTGTCGCCCCCGACTATCGGTGCAGTGAGTTTTCTTCTTCCTTTTCGCGTACATTTTTTCGATAAATTCCAAAAGAATGCCTCCATTTTCAATTATTCATGTTTATCAGATTCTGGGATTCATCTTCGGATCGTTTACATTCCTTAGAAAGTTAATAGTGGGCGATGGAGCTCCACTTCATGTAATTCAAGACTCCATTACACTGCTTGGGTATGTTTCTACTTTACTTTTTATTACTTTCTCCATTAATTAAATCCAATCAATTTTAGTTCAATAAATCTTAAACATCTCGTATTGCAGGCAAGGAACAATACCTTCCATCACGCTTATACTTGGAGGGAACCTCACTGCAGGTTTAAGATCATCAAAAATGAGTGCATGGATCGTAGTGGCTATAATTTTTGTTAAGTACGCAATACTTCCTGCAATCGGAGTCTGCATTGTTAAAGGAGCAGCTAAGCTTGGATTCCTTCCATCAGAACCTTTGTATCAGTACGTGCTGATGGTTCAATATGCTGTTCCCCCTGCCATGAATATTGGTAACAAATCCTCCATTATCAACCATAATAATAACTGTATATTATACGACAAAAATCTTACCTTTGACTCTTAAAATCATGAAAAATTGCAGGCAGTATGGCCCAACTATATAATGTTGGTCAAGATGAATGTTCAGTTTTGTTCCTATGGACATACTTAGTTTCAGCACCAGCACTGACTATATGGTCAACAGTCTTCATGTGGATTTTGTCATAATAGTGTTAATTATAGAAAAGAAATAGCATAATCTGGATGTCTTAATTTTTTTATTTTGTAACTTTAGTATTATTATTGGATGTAAGTGAGATGGAGTATTAAGGTAATGAGTTTAGATTATTAAGGTAATAAACAAGTGAGATGGAATTTCTAATAGTATTAAGGTAATTAATTAATGTGCTTGTGATTAACTTATACCTTCATATGATTATCCAATGGTTAAATTAATTAGATTCAATTAACATTAAAAACCTCGACAAATGTCATTTATATTTTGTTAACATTTTTGTATTGTAATAATTTAATCATTGACATGGAAAAATTTGGTCCATACAAAGTTTTTGGTCCACATTTGGCAAATTGAAACGTGGTAAAATATGAAACCGGAGATGCATTAATTATTGATGCCAACTTGGACCCATACACTAATAATTTCACAAACATGTATAATGAAAAATTATAATCCAAGATTCAACAAAAGCCTTAGAGATGCCTTCCACTTTCAATCCTTCCGATGATTGTATTTTACTCTTTTTGGCCTCATACGACAGAGTGACAATAAAAGTTGAGAATTTTCTTATGACATATCGTTTTTAAAATTTTATCGCCGTTGTAAATTCCCGGCATCTCATTTATATTTTTCTTTTCTATTTTTATGTCATTTATAACATGTTCTCGGTACGATTAACTCAAAAATTTGTTAATTACCAATTTTCTATAAACAATTTGATGTTATCAAACTTTTACAATGTTAAAAAATTTCATCTTTTAATTATTACTCAATTTTAATTTATATTAATGGAGTTTTGTTTTTATTCAATTTTTCTTTTTCAATAAGGTTCTTTCAAAATTTATGTACGAAGAAAAAGACCAATAGAGAATTTATAACCATTTACTTTGGATGACCGATGATGTTGATTTGAATGAAAAGTTGGGTCACCTCCTTCCATATAAATCATGTATTATGGTAAGCAAATTTTAAATTTGAGGACCAAAGAGAACTTTGCCTCCTCTTCCCCATCTCCAATTCGACCGCCACCTCATTCTTTACCGATATACTGACTTCCGACCAATGAACAATGACTCCATGGATACGAAATGATTCCTCTTCTCTTAGTTTCTTTATTTATCCATCTCCAATTCGACCGCCACCTCATTCTTTACCGATATACTGACTTCTGACCAATGAACAGCGACTCCATGAATACGAAATGATTCCTCTTCTTTTAGGTTCTTTATTTATGGTGTCCAATTACTCTAACCATTTTCATGAAAACTTTTATCATCTTTGATCATAATTGAGTGTCATTATTTCACATGGCAAGTTTTGGTCCATATAATGATCTATAACTTGGCAAAGTGAAAATGAAATTATTTGAACAGTGCAAATAGTTTAAGTGGGACCCTACAAATTGAAAAGGAAACTATTTTGAAAATTCATAAAAATAATATGGATTATTAAATTCTTTTAAGTAAGACTGCAAACGAACCAAACCGTTCGTGAGCGTTTCGGTGTTCGCTTGATAAAAGTTAGATTCAAGAAACGGATCGATAAAAAAAAATTCTTATAAAATTGATCCGATTGTGATGATAAAAGAATTATAAAAATAAATTATTTCCAAATGGTTGAAAAAATTTGTTTCCCTAAGCATATGTATATACATTAGGACCAACTAATCTAATCTGGTCCCCATATATTTTTGTTATAACTTAATTAAAAATGCAACATTGCCATTATTCACGAGGCAAGTTTTGGTCCCATATAATAATGATCCATAATTTGGCTACAAGCTCAAAAATAAACTCTTCTGCAAATTTTCACTTTTAATAAATTATATCCATAATACAAATTATAATTAATTTACATGGAAAATTACATAAAATAGAGGTTGATTAGGACAGATGTTGATCCTTAAAAACTCACGTGTCAATACGAAATAATGACAAAGTAAAATTGGCCGTACGTTCTGTCTGGTGGGTTGTAATTGTATATAAGCAAAATTGAATTTGATGGGTCTTTATCTAATCTCCATCTGATTTCACATAATTTCAACCGTAACCATTATGATCCATATATTTCAAAACCTATATATTAATTTCTTTTGCCCTAAGTTTACTCTTCTAAATAATCATTGTTATGCAATTGCTTGATGATAATGATTTACAATTCAAGTGGGAATGTCAATTCACACTTTAAATCGAAAAACAATTCGCGAATAGTTATATTCGGTTCGAGTTCGATTCGTAAAATATTCGAACTCAAAAATTCGGCTCCTTTAAATTTCGAATACGAATTAAATCGAATTTTTTTCGAATCGACGCCGAATAAATCTCGAACTGTTTGGTTCGTTTACGGCTCTAGCTGTTTTAAAACGCTAATAATTAACTAAGTAGACAAAATTGACACGTGAGCCTAATTATTACTGGCCAGTTGCATGAACCTACAAATACATGTTATTGTCGAACATAGTATAATGGTAATAATAAAATAAAATACTCAATTTTCTTTCTTTTTTTTAATAAATATAAATTTGAAACGGCATCGCTTCCACATCTTGAACTTGATTTCGACAGCTGTGATAAGGAGATTTTATTCTTGGAGCACTTAGTTACTCCTTATCCTCCCATTCAAAAAAAAAAAAAAGTCTAAAAATATAATTAATTAATTTGTATTAACAGGTTAATTGCGGCTGCTAATTAATTAATTAAGTGACAGACAATTGAGACGTCAGCCTAATTACAGTAGTTGCGTGAACCTGTACACATCGACAAAAAAAAAATTTCCATATCAAATTAGATTTAAATATTTGAATTTATAATTATGGCTTCGTAAATAAACATAATTTTAATTGTTTTTAACTTTTATCTAGTTTTTTCAATTAGAGCAAATAATTACATATGAATTTAATTTTATAAATATTTTTGAATTTTTAAATCTTCTAAATTTTAAAAAACTTAAATTAAAATTATTTGTGAATATATTTTAATTTTTTTTCTACTCCAACCATATAATTTTTTTTTTTAAAAAAAAAGAATCCAAATTGGAATTTGATTTTTGGGTTTTGACCAAGGGAGGTTTATTTAGGAAATAGGCAACTGGTCAAGTGGGGTTTGATGGCTTAGAGCTGGTTTTTGGTTGCTCCTTCTTACTAATCTTTCATATTGCACATCAAATTATTTTAATTATAAATTTTCGACCAAAATTTGAATCAAATGCATATGATATACAGTTTACGTATGATTAAGGTTATCGAACCAGTTCCGATTATCGGTTCAATCTATTAGAACATTCGATTCGATTGAATTGCAGTTATAAAATTGGTAGAATTTGGAATAGAACCATCCTCCAATAAATACAGTTATATTTATTTAAACAGCTGGGGATTTGTAGATACGATACGTAGGTTACAGGTAGTCCTAGATTGACTTTATCCAAATAATTTGGAATGGCTGTCATAATATATTTATACGAATTCAAAATCATAATTTATGTAATTTCGAGGAGGCTTACCTTTTTCCTTTTATTTTTTACAGCCATTTTATCATTTTTAGGTGTCCATTCTATCTCTCTCTCTTCTATAAATCACAAACCTACCGATTCTAATGGTTCCATCTTCATCTTCTTCAACCTTTTCTTCCTACCTGCTAGCCTTCTCTAGCACCTGCGCCTGCTTTTCTTCCAGGTTTGCCTTTCAATGTTCTTCTCTTTCTGTAATTTCTTTTTCTTTTCTTCGAGTTCTTCATCATATTGCATATTTTATCAGATTCTTTTTCTTTTAGAATTTTAAAATGCTAAAATGAAGAATCAAATTTAAAGAAAAGAGAATAATCATAGAACAAATTGATACCTACTTTCATGGTGTTGTTCATGCAGTTCTATTTTAAGTAGGTTTCTAATCCAGCTTTATTCCAACTATTTTCTTGTTTATAGTTCTTTTTTACTTACCTAGTTTTATTATTATTGTGTGTAATTACAATTTTGGTCTTATAATTTACTATAAGTAGTTGATCTTTTAAGAAGATATATTCTTTTGTTCCCAACAAAATAGTAAATATTCTCCCTCCCTCCTCCTCAATTATCAAGAACGTAAACCAATTACTATGTCCGTAAATTTGATCTCTTTTTTATTTGATTGGCTATGAATTAAAGTTTGTAGGTCCTATGTCCCCACAATTCCAATAATTTAATTCCCTACCTTTCTTGATTCTTCATTTTAGTTGGATTTATTTTTTCAATTAAAATAACCCGTTAAATATAGCCGGTTCAAGCAACGATTTTGATTCGGAAATAGTTAGTAAGATGTGAGTAATGTATAAACGATTTTGATTCGGAAATAGTTAGTAAGATGTGAATAACGTATAATTTGGAACCGTTTAAGTCAATCCAGTTTTGACTAAAACTGAAACGAAACTATCGGTTTCGAATAAATGTCGAACCATTCAACTATTTGATTATTTCTTTATTTTTATTTTATTGTTGCTTTCAACAAGTGGAACTTGTAACTAGTTTGTATCCATCTTGATTAGGTTCATTTCATATAATTCCCAACTACAATAATTTGACCCAATTCAAATCCAATTTGATTTCAATTAGAACAAGGTAAACAAACATTTTAAATTCTAATTATGTATAGATGCCTTAATTAATTAATTAATCAATTAATATTATGTATGAATGATGTGGGTAAAAAGCCAAAATTAGCATATAAAGGGGTTACCAATATTCTGATTAGTACCAACAGTTCACGTGTTTGAATGAATCTAAATACATAAAAAGATCCAAACTTTTTACCAAATTCTTAAAAATGAAATATATTAAGGTTAAATAGAAACATTCTTAATACTTCCAAGTTCTTGTTAGCTTCATGGTTCTTTCCTCCCCAAAATTTCAGATTTTTAAGTTATTAAGTTCTTTAAAAAGATTCAAACTTTAAGTTTTTACTTAAAATATCATTCCAAATTTAGAGAAATTCTCTAAAAAGGTTAATTTTTTCATTTTATGTACTAATAAATGTCTTCCCTTTTTTCTCTTCGATTCTCTTTCCCCCAGGATTTTCCTTCTCATTCATTGAAACTGCACATTGGTGAGAAAATTTAGGAACAGAAAAGAAAAGAAGATTAGCTAGAAACAAGGAAGATCAGAGGTTGAAGAAGAAGAAATAAAAAAGACAAATATGGGTTTTTGGACACTCTTTGAAGTGGCTTCAATGCCTGTTTTACAAGTCTTGTTAATTAGTGTATTGGGTGCTTTATTAGCCACTGATTACATTAATCTTCTCACTAATGATGCAAGAAAATCACTAAACAAGGTATTACAAATTTTTTCTTTTCTTTGCTTTTCTGTTTGGTTCTTGGAATTTAAAAATTTTCTTTTTGGGGGCAATGTAGATTGTGTTCATTGTGTTTACGCCTTCTCTAATGTTTGCTAGTCTGGCCAAGACTGTAACTTTTCAAGACATCATTTCATGGTAAGATCAAATCAAATTAAAAAATTTGCTTCCTTTTTGGGTAAATCTACATTAAAGTTTAAGATTTTTACATAAAGTTTGTAACTTGTTTTTGTTAATTAGGTGGTTTATGCCTATAAATATTGGTCTAACCTTCTTGATTGGAGGAATTCTTGGATGGGTTGTCGTTAAATTACTAAAACCCCAACCTCATCTTGAAGGACTTGTAATTGCTACATGTTCATCAGGTAAATTTCCCTTTTTTTTCAGTATTAATGGGTTTTCCCATGTCTGTTTAACGATCTTCGAGGACTAATTTGTCAGCCATTAATAATTGTTTAAATTCTTTCTTCAGGAAACTTGGGAAACTTGCTCCTGATAGTGATTCCTGCAATGTGTAATGAGGATGGAAGTCCATTTGATCGCAGTACTTGCAGATCTGTAGGACTTTCTTATGCATCTTTCTCCATGGCGGTAATTTGCTATTACATCATTCTTGTTAATCACATTTCAGAAATTTGCATTTGTTTATGTTTTTTCTTCTGTTGTAAATTATGCAGCTTGGTGGTTTTTACATCTGGACTTACACATATCATTTGATAAGATCTTCTGCTGCAAAATTGGAAGTGATTAAAGCAGCTGAAGAGATTGCAAAATCAGCTAACAATGACTTAGAAGCTAATCAAGAAACTCACCTTCTGAAACAAGATGATAAAGAACAAACTACAACAGAAACAGTTGATGACACAGAAACAATTGTAACTGTAAGTGTTAACTGTCATCATGGTTAGTACTAGTTTTGAATATTTTTATGAAAAGTAAAATGGTATATGTTGGATTTCTTATTTTTAGGTTGTTTCAGAAGAACATGGAAAAAAGGCACCATTCTTGACCAGATTGGTTGGAATTCTTCATATGATTGTGGAGGAGCTCTTGGCGCCGCCGACGCTTGCTGCTGTGAGTTTACTTTGCCTTCCATATACATTGCTTGTGCTTTTCACTTTCGGTTTTTAAAGAGGACTTATGAATAAGAAATAAGCAGCATTTTGCTTTTTTTCAAACAACTTACAAGAACAGGTCTAGGAAAAATAGGTAAATTACTAGTTTTTAAGCTAAAAAGTGCTTAAAAGCTATTTTTAAAGAATGTCAAACACCCTCATATTTGACAATAACTTTCAAGTTGCAATAGACTTTACTTCTTCAACTCGGTTTTATCAGATTTTGGGATTCATCTTTGGAGCAATTGCGTTTCTCAGAAAACTAATAGTTGGTGAAAATGCTCCATTTCGTGTGATTCAAGACTCCATTGCATTACTTGGGTATGCACAATTCTTCATTAATTTTAACGAATTTCATTACATTCAATCATTTTATTACAAAACATCTGAAAAATAACATGATTGCAGAGAAGGAACAATACCTTGTATCACACTCATTCTTGGAGGCAACCTCATTCAAGGTAACAAAAAACAAAACAAAACCTTAAAATATCATCATCCCAAGTGCTTAAATTGTCCTTTTTTTGTAACTTTTAAGGATTAAGATCTTCAAGAATGAAGCCATGGATAATAGTTGCAGTACTTTTCGTTCGATACATGATGCTTCCTGGAATTGGTTTATGGGTTGTTAAAGGAGCAGCAAAACTTGGATTTCTTCCATCAGAACCCTTATATCAATATGTTTTGATGATTCAATATACCTTGCCACCTGCAATGAATATTGGTAAGAAATAATCTACTTGAGACATAAACTCCGTATTTTCGGAAAATTCAGCTTAAATTATCTCACTTTTTGAAAAATGGAATGCAGGTACCATGACTCAGCTGTTTAATGTTGGTCAAGAAGAATGCTCTGTTCTGTTTCTATGGACCTATTTAGTTTCAGCATTAGCATTGACTGTTTGGTCAACTGTCTTTATGTGGATTTTATCTTGACCAAAGCTATATTTTGTCAAACAAATTTATTATTATTATTATTATTATTATTATTATTATTATTATTATTATTATTATTATTATTATTATTATAGGGGGAAAAATTCCAATAATTGGAAATTTTTATTTTTTTTTTTATTTTTATTGATTGTAAAAGGCTTGCATATAGATATAGCAATATATATTTGAGGGTTTAGATTGAAATTTTTGTGCATGGCTTCTTAATTAAGCCATAAACAAAAAATAATAGAGTTGTATTATTTGAGATAGAATCAAAGATCAGATTTTGTAATAATATTCAAGATTTTGTATTGTTTAATGTATTGTACTTGATCTTGTAATAATTTTCATTGTTTTTTTATAATAATTAACAACTTTTTGGATTTATTATTAGTATAATAATTTTGTCCATTGTTTATGAAGCTATAATTATAATCTAAGAATTGTCATTTTAGATAAATTTCAAATATTAAAAATAATTTAAAATCTATTTAAAAAATGAACTTAATATTAAACGGAAAAAAAAATACAAAATTCACTCACAAATTACAAGAATATATCATGTTACAACTTTGTACCTATCTATCTTTGGCAACTATTTGCTATCAAGTTGGGTTCGTAACTAGCTGAGCTCTAGTCAATGCTAGGAAATCCAATCTCCAACTGGAGTTCACTCAGAGAAGCTATTGGACCTTGAGTAACTCAACGGTTAGGCTCGTTTAAAGCTCTAGAACTACTGAGAAAGAAGTGCAAGTTGGAGTTTTGGCCGATTCGGCTGGGGCTCTACAACCTCCAAATGAATTTTGACTGCCTGCAAAATTCCATAAGAAATGCTACCATCCATTTTCTTAATCTTCTGTTGCTGTTCATCTACAAACCATTCTCCTCCTTTCTCACCTCTAGGTGTTAAGTAGACTGGCCCTTCTATGCCATACCTGGGGGGAAAAAAGCATGTAATTTATTCAAATAATTATCTAATTTAAGTTGGAAGAATGCTAATCAAATTTCATGGGTTCCCTGAAAACTGGAAGAGAGTGAGTGTGCATCAAGTCGAAAGTAATGTACTTGATGTCATATTTACAGAAAAGCAGAGGAAAGGGCAAGTGATTCATGAAACTCCATGAAAAGAATGACAGGAAGAAGACTTACTTGGGCACAAATACGAAAAAGCCATTGGATCTTATCTTTACTATTCTGGCTTCTGTGTCTGTAGGCCTGTAGAAAAGGACCGAAAAAAGAGATCATATCAGGGAAATTTTGTTCATCAGTTCATCTATGAGCATGAAAATGAGAGATGATAAGATAAAAGGGTAATTATAATTTAGTTCTTATGTTTTTAGGTAAAATACCTGTTTCTGAAGTATATGAGAGTATGGAGCTCTACAGAACCTCGACTTGCCATCTGAGCATTTCTATGTCTGTAATTTAAGTCTGGAAGAGATTTTCAAGAAGCAGGTTAATTTCAGAAATGCCCAAGCAAAAGCATATCTATGAGAATGGAAGTTAGTGTTTGATTACTTACTATCAGCAATACTGGTTAGCTGAGGCCTGTCTCGGAATATTGGAGGAAGTTTGTATAAACCTAAAGAAGCAGCAAGCAACCGGTGGACAACCACATCTGCAGGTAAAAAGAAAGCATTTTTAATAAAAATTCCTCTCTTTCAACAGGTAAACCTCAAGAAGTTGAAAATTATAAGTCATTACTAACCAGCATATCTTCTAATAGGAGAAGTAAAATGAGTATAGAGAGGTGCAGCAAGACCATAATGATGAAACTCTGGCGGGGTGAGATCCCCGCTACAAAAATACACTGCCTGGTTACAATCAGAGAACACTTTTACAAACTTTTCTTTTGTAGATATATTTTTTAAACTTGCAGTAAGGAAAACAAAGTTACCTGTGTCATACACCTTGTTGCCATTATCCGGATGAGCTTATTGAAATATGCGTCATCACTCTGGAAAAACATTAATTTTGGAAGGAAACTATCAGTGGATGGATGGATGGTATGAGAATCCAGGTTGCTACTAGGTTTAACCTTATGCTTTTTAGCTTTTAATTTACTTTCAACTATTAAGCTACTTAAGTATGAAGTTAAAAAGTGTTTGGTAGTGCCTGTTAGCTTTTAATCTACGAGGTTTGAAAAGTTTGGTAAAGCTTAAAATTACTTATAAGCACTTAAATTTAGCAAACTGACTAAAAAATCTTAGTGGGATAAGAGATGTATTTATAAATGAGGATATAAATGTCTTTTACTTGGACAAACTTAAAATGCTTAAAAGAACTTTTGAAAAAGCAGCAAATCCTAACTTTTTCTAAGTGATTTAAAACTGCTTAAAAGATTAACTTAACAGGTCACTCTCACTGCTTAAAAGCTCAAGGAGGATTGAAAAGCTTTTAAGCCTAGACAAACACTCTCTAGATTTGCATTAAGTTCAAATAATCATGACAAAATTCTACATCATTTCTCATGAGAGATCTAAGAAATTTCTTAAAAGTGAATGCATGTCATCATGCAAGCCAACGATAAGGCAAACAAAGACCAGAACTCAATTGAAAAGCAGTCAACATCAATCTAAGCCAACACAACACTTGATGATTCCAACTTGAAAACTCATATTTTGCTAATAATCTTCTTATATCAGTTAGTAACAAGATTAAAAGTGCATTAATTATGCCAAAGAAAAGAGGAATCATGTCAAGAAAGCCTCACCACTGCACGGTCAAGTGAATCAGCTAGTGCTTTTGATGACGAAACATCCAAGTTCAGACCAATAGCAGCAGCTGTATTCAGCAAAGGTTGAAGCATATCTTTCGTTGGTGTAGGATGCCGCCTGTAAAATGCATATCATCCAAAATAAAAATTTTAAGCAAATAACAGATTATTAGACCATAATTTGACTAGCTATAATGCGTAGCAACAAGTTCTGGGCATGAACACTAAGAGAAGGGACATTAAAATACATATCATTACTAATGTAGTTTCAAGAAGAATCCAAGTCACAAAATGTTCTAATTTTGAATCATTTTCTCATAAGCATATCAGTTTTTTCAAATTGTGAAAAATAGCAAAAGACCTTTACCTTAATAGTGAACATCCTGGAAAACTTTTAAGAATTTGCTCAGCTACAGAAACATTAGCAGCAAGCATAAACTCCTCAACCATTTGGTTGGCTTCTCGAATCTGATACATACCTGAAGTAACCATTCATGCATCAGAATATAGATTCATAATGACAGAAGTTTAGGGAGCGAAATGCATCAGAAACGATGATGAGCACATATTAGGCTGCAAACAAATAAAACCACAAAGAAAAACCAGGTATTCGGCTGCATAAGAACTAATACTAGCTTCTTAATGTTGATCTCAATTTAATCTTGTTCAAGAAATGAACCAAGAAAGATTAAGTTTTAAACTCCACTCATTCTTATAAGCCTTTTTATAGTGTCGGCTTAACTTGACTACAAAAATGGTTCATGACATAGCATACAAACTAAAATAAACACATTAACCTATGAGAGGAAGTTTTTTTCCTCACTCTCCGAACATGCAAAACACCACCACAGCCAACCATGAAAGAATCAAACCCTTTTGAGTTGATTTAGAGCTCTATATTCCATAATCAAGTAAATGTTTGTCAAATTAGCAAACTCATTAATAAGCTTGAACTCATTAATCCAATCCCAACTGAGCCAAGTTTGAATATTCTGAATTGGTCTCAGTTCAAGCTACAATTTTAGTAAAGAAACCTGAACCAAGGACAAACCAAGTAAAACACAAGTAGACTTGGTTTATTCTTACCCGATTACACATAAACAAAACTTGTAATTAGAATAATTTCATAATGCTTTCTCACATATAAAACTCATTCATCATACCAATTCAAGATGTTGGATGAACATATATTGGTTTTACTCCAATTAAGAGATGAAATTGTTCAACAACATACCAATGTCAAGAGGATCATGAGTCTCAGTATCAATCTGAAACTTTACTTCAGCAGAAGCAAGAGTAAGTGCTCCTCTGTCAATTCTCCTCTGCCTCATTATCTACAGAATCACCAGTATAGCAAACTAATTAGAACAACAAAATCAGCAAAATGCAAACAGATTTAACTTTCATGGAATTCAGCTATACAAGAGTGACTAGAACATGAATTCAGCATTCACACCTTCGCCAAAGCATTCATGTTTCTCAAATCTTTAGTTACTGGATCCATCAATCGACTGCAAAAAGCATAAGAACAATTAGATAACTGAGCTAGACAGCCAACCAGACAAAATTTTGTCACCTCTGATTCAGAGAAACACTTTTCTTTTCATAACAAAAGAACATGTGAAATCACAAGAGTTCAAGAAAACCAGGACAAGATATAAGATTGCATAATTTTATTCAGCTAATATTGACACAAAACATACCTATCATCCATTCTAGCCTGAGCTTCAACGTAAGACAATGCAGCACAAGATTTTATGACACTTTTTGTATATCTTGTAGAAATAATATTTGCTTCAGGGGTCATCTCCTGTAAGATGAATCAGTCATTGAAGCAAACTCAAAAAAATATCCCCAGATGCTAATCACTTGAACAAAATATGATTTTTGGTTTAAATTTGTATAGATGAGCATGTATGTTTATACTATTTATATTATAAATCACAAAAGCGGGAATAAAAAGAGCTATCCCTCTTCAACGTGTTTTTGCAAGTATGACAGAGAAAGAGCGATGCATCAAAGCGGATAGAGAAGCGTAACTACATTTATGGGAGGTTTGGCCCTAAAGATCTGTGTAGAGCCAAGATATAACAAGTTTGGACAAAACTATTCAAGTTATATTTGAAAGTTTACATACTAGTAATACAGACATGTTTTTACATGCCTGGAAGTGGAAGCTCAGAAAACCTAATCAATCAGAAATTTTGCATTTGCACAATTTAGGTTTAGTTTATTTCATTCATCATCAAACAAAGAACTAATACTGTAAAGAAAATGGAACTGTTAATGTAATCTCTGTAATGGTTAACAATTGAGGCACATACCCATATGACAGAAAAAGCTAGCCTTTCCACGTCAGCTCGTAAAGAACATATATCTGCAATACAAAGCTCATTATTGTGTGAACTTCAGTTCCCAAAATAAAAGCAGTACCCAACCACTAGGAGCCCCAACAACAAGAAATAAGGCCGATTGGGGGATGGAAAAAGCACCTTCAGTTAGAGGTTTCGGAAGCATGTCAATACGACGCTCAACAAGATAGACAGATGTGCCTCTTTGTGTAGCCTCATCATCAATTGGGGTGCCCGGATGAACAAAGTTTGTTACATCAGCAATGTCTAGTTTAATAACGATAAGAAGAAAACAAATATTCTTGTTTGAACCTCTAACAGCTAAAAAGTATGTTATCCTTCTAGAATGGAAAGAATCAGCTGAGCCATTAGACTAATGCTAAACATAGCACCTAAGTTAGAGTGGTAAAATTGAGACAATAATCATACTGCTTTTTCTTTGTGTAATTCTTATCATGTTGCATGTGTTTTTGCTAAAATTAAATTTGGCATATAAGAGGATACGAACTCCAACTTCGAAATTTCCACTTGGAAGCATTGTACAGTGCAGTGCATCATCAATATCTTTGCAACCTGCATATGCCACGAACAAATCAATTTAATTAAATTTAGTATGGAAGCTAACCAAATACTGCACAGCAAAAGTGAGAGTAATTGGACAAAGAACCTGGAGGATCAACACTAAAGACACGCAAATGCCGCAAATCTGTCCTAATAGGATTGGCCAAATCTTGTTCTGATACTGACCATGGTAGGGGAGGCAAGCATGCCAGCACTTGGGTAGAAAATGGTCTTGCATCTATGTCATTCTCTATCAAGACTACCTGTAGCACAAAGGTAATATGCCTCAAGAATTATATTCACAAGTCCGTCATATCAGAAGCACCAATTTAAATTAGAAATAAATGCCCCTTTATATCTCCTACACATGAATGCACATAAATAGATGAAATAACTGTTACAAACCTCAGTTTCAGTATCTCGATCACCTATCTCTCCTATACTTCGTACATAATGACCTGAAGGGTACCGTGATTGACGGTCCCAAGAATCAACTGCCACAATGATTCTTTTGTCTAGAAGATTATCGAGCTGCCTAGTGTGAATTCGAATTTTCGGAATTCTCCGATCTTTGGAGACAAATAAAGCATTTACAAGAGCACCACTCCCTGCAGGCTTTTGCATTGGTTCCAAAGATCCACAATAGCTGCACATAATTATTTAAATACAAAACTCAATCAATAACTTTCTGAGATCTTTAACAAGCAAATATGTAAACCAGTCAGATCCATTAGAAATAATATCCATGTGCATGTAAGAAATCAGAAAAAAGACATTAACACGCCTCAAAAAATTAGAATATGCATGTGCTAGTGATCCAGAAGCAAAAGATTTGTAGGATCATGATGCATGATAGGCAGATATCGTGTTATCTCCAACATTACATACACAATTTCACCACTGCCAAAAAGTCATTATCACAGGTATACAAAGAAGGTACAAGATAAGTTAAGTTACTGCATCGTTTATGTAATTAAGTACTAATGCATCATGTACGCGTAAAACAGTGCTTACGAATGCCAATTACGCTTGATTATGCCCACAACACGGCCAGATGGACGAGTGGAGATTTGATTAGTGTCAGTAGCAGAGCTTGGTACAGGATTTTTAGTTCTAGGAGCATCATCTGCACTACCTGGAACAAGACGAACTTCTTCATCATCTTCATCTGCAAAGGAAGAGAAACGTGTTAAGAAAACCTATTGATGAAATATACAACAACAATAATGAGATTGACATATAAGCATGAAGACAGAGGTTGATTTAAATTCATCTATTGGGAAAAATCATACTCTGCAATTTAACTATTACAATTCAAAAAGGTAAAAAATAAATTGACCAAACAAATGGCACTTAGCATACCTTCATCTGCTATAGACATAGATCCATCGTCACGCCATTGATCTTCAGGGAGAATTTCTACTGCTACTATATCACCATCAAAAGCCCTGTTCATATTTCCACGCCCATAAACAACTATTTCATCTCCAATACTTTCACTCCCAACATATGCTTCAAACGGATTATAACGATTAACACGGAGTTTTCCTTGATGATATATTCCACTGGTCAAGCCAGCTGTGATTTCTGACATAGGCTTGTGCTGAAAAAAAGAAAAAGGTACAAGCAATTTTATAAGAAGCATATTTCTTTTGCGCTAAAAAAGTCTAGAACCCATGAGAGATGCTCAATGTAGAGAAGTACCTCTGGATAAATAACCTTCCTCTTTGAAGGTCTCAAATCTTCAGCTTCCTCCATGACTACATCATTAGAAGCAGGCTGAACAAGCAAGTCAAGCAAAGCCGGTTGTCCAAGTGATTTCACATAAGATTCAACTGAGAGAAAAAATATATATATCATTAAGCTGGTGCAAAAAGGTAATCAATTGAACGTTCACCATAACGATAATCAAGCCTAATTTTTAAAATGTCAAACTCATTCAGTTGGTGAATACATACTTGTCTCAGCCGAAACACCCTCTTCACTAGCTCTCCTCTTATTTTCCCTATCATTAGTAACCAGCAAAACCTTCACAGCATCACCGAGATGACTTTGATACCATCTGGCAGCAACCCTAATAGCTGAATCACAAAATGTCCAGATATCAAGATTGGAATTCAGAAACATATATGCATACACTAACATGACATGCTAAAGTTCTGAAGCATTGACCACATAAGTTGCAAACCTCTATCATTTCTGTCATTAGGACTTTCGCCCGTCATAGTCTGAACATATGTATCCCTATAAAGAATGCAGCATACAAACAAGATGGATTAACATACGAAACCCAAAATGAATGGACCAAAAGGGGGAAAAAAGAGCACCAATCACCCACATTGGCTAAATACAAAAACAAACCTATGGAATTCATTAGAAAAGACAAAGAACTTCCTAGCAGGATTGCTACACAGGGCTCGAATTCGACTATAAACAGCAGTATTCTTGTTTTTAACCTCTTGTAACACTATTGATAGCACAACTACATCATCAATGGCCGGATTCTCAAGCAAATCAATCTGAAACCACAACAAAATCCCAATAACCAACCCACCAGAAAAAGTTCAATTCTTTTGAATAACTTAGTAAAGCAACTAACTTTACCTGATTAAGAACAACATTAGTGTCAAGAACAAGAATAGTGGAAGAAGCAGAACCAGTCAAGCGAGCCCCTGTGACATCACATACTTTACAGAATGAAGCTCCACAATAAATATCATCCCTGAGATAAACTTCTCTTACAAGCTGCATCCAACAAAAAAACCATTGAGAAAATTAAATAAATTTAGGGTTTTTCAGATTGGGAGAGAATGAGAATGGAGAGATAATAAAGAACTAACCTTTTGAACTTTGCCTCCCCTAGTCTTCTTACTGAAGGTCTTACTGTGTAACATGGCCAAAACTTTTGTCTTTCTGTTCAGGGAAGCGTAGTAGTAGTAGTTTCGAACGATTTTTCTGCAAGTGAACGGCCGGTGAGAGGTCAGGGAAGGTGTCCGAGGCTTTTTAACTCCAATTGAACTTGAAAATTAGGTATTTTACTTCCGAGCATTTTTATTACTCTTATTATTGAAACCAATTTTTTGGCCTTACTAAAATAAGAGAGACAAAAATACTCGAAAAAGTAAAAATATTATAATAAAATAATTTAGTCTTTATATTTTTATACATTTTTTTACCTATTATATAGTAGTTTTTACATTTTTATTAAAAAGTATATTATTTAAAAAAATAAATTCATAAATAATTTATTTTTAGACTGATAAACTAAAAATTCAATAATTTTTATAATAAAACTTTTGTCCGAGGAAGTTATGTCTTGCCTATAACAACCTAATCAATAATATTTATGTCATAAAATATGTCTTTTTTTATAATAATAATCTTATAATGTAGATTTTTGTTATATAGTTTGTAAATGGCATGTCATATGCATGACGGACGTCATTGTATTATAAGTAGAGTTTTAATATATGTTAATAATGCATGTGTGTCTGTATTGCTGTATTTATGTGAAGACTTATAGTATAAACTTTTTTTTGTGACATATTATAAAAAAATTGACATGACATAATTTAAGTTTAATAACTTATAATTATTTTGTTAATATGACGAAGGTCTCATTGTAAAGTACTAATTAACTTGTCATGTATTGAACTCATATCGATAATTTCAAAGACATGCATGCTTTGGTATAAACTCTAAATTTGTCTTTCTTTAACAACTTCGTAGCTTCCAATTCTCTTTATATATATAAACTTAATTACAATTAATCACTTTAATTAGGTAACTAAGCACTAATAAGAATATGGAAAACTCTAATCAAACTCATCCACTTTCCTTTCCACTAATACAAAATTGCAATTCCATAAACAGAGAAAACGACACCGTAGTAATCGACATGGACGGAACCTTACTACAGGGACGTAGTTCATTTCCATACTTTGCACTTGTTGCCTTTGAAGCTGGTGGAGTTCTAAGGCTTCTTCTATTGCTCTTAGCATCTCCGGTCGCCGCAATTCTCTACTACTTCATCTCTGAATCGGCTGCAATAAGAGTTCTTATATTTGCAACATTTTCCGGCATGAAGGTGGCCGATATAGAGTCGGTTGCCAGAGCCGTTTTGCCTAAGTTTTACTCGAGTGACTTGCACCCGGAGACTTGGCGGGTGTTTTCGTCTTGCCGGAAGAGATGTGTGCTCACTGCAAATCCTACAATTATGGTTGAGCCATTTTTGAAGGATTTTGTTGGAGTGGATATTGTTATTGGGTGTGAAATTGATGTTTATAAAGGACGAGCTACTGGTTTAGTGAAAAATCCTGGAATTCTTGTAGGGAAGAACAAGGCTGATGCTCTGCAAAACGCCTTTGAGCTTGGTGATCGGAAACTATGGAAGGTTTGTTGGTCTAACCTTTCTTACATGATTATTTAAGTCTCACCGTAATTAATTTCTTTGTTATTCTTATACAGGAAGATTACACTGTTCAAAAATCTCAAGTAGAGCCAGTAAGCAATGACAAATTACCAAAACCCATAGTTTTCCATGACGGTCGTCTTGTCCAAAAACCTACTCCCCTAATTGCACTTCTGATTATTCTATGGATTCCAATAGGCTTTGTTCTAGCTTGCTTACGCATAGCCGCCGGAGCTCTACTTCCGATGCCATTAGTCTACTACGCCTTCTGGCTACTCGGCGTTCGTGTCTACATCAAAGGAAACCCACCACCACCAGTCACGAAAACCACCGGTCATTCCGGAGTTCTCTTCATATGTTCACATAGAACACTGCTTGACCCTATTTTCCTCTCCACCGCATTAGGCCGGCCAATCCCGGCAGTAACTTACTCTCTTTCGCGATTATCGGAGCTCATTTCTCCGATCAAAACGGTACGTTTAAGCCGTGATCGAGCCACCGACGCTAACATGATCAAAAAGCTACTCAAAGAAGGAGATTTAGTTATATGCCCTGAAGGGACAACTTGTAGAGAACCATTTTTGCTTAGGTTTTCGGCTTTATTCGCAGAGTTGACCGACGAACTTGTTCCAGTTGCAATGGCTAATAAGATGAGTATGTTTCATGGAACTACAGCTAGAGGATGGAAAGGAATGGACCCTTTTTATTTCTTCATGAACCCTAGTCCTGCTTATGAAGTGACGTTTTTGAATAAATTGCCATTTGTGCTTACATGTAAAGCTGGAAAATCAAGTCATGAAGTTGCTAATTACATACAGAGAACAATTGCAGCAAGTTTGTCTTATGAATGTACTAGTTTTACTAGAAAGGATAAGTATCGAGCACTTGCTGGTAATGATGGAATTGTTGCAGAGAAATCTAATAAGCTTGCTCGTAATAAAGTTATGGGTTGTTAGTTACTGTAATCCATTTTGTGCTACGAGTTGAGATTGAGACTGATCACCATTGTTCGTGCTTATTCAAAGGTGGGGTTTACAAATTGTAATCATTACATGAGACTTGGCTAATATTACTCAAAAATTGGACATAATGATTAAATAATTAAACAATAGGGATGATAGAGTTATTTTGTCAAAAATATGAATGGCTGAATAATAATATTGGCTAAAATACAGGGATTAAATAGTAATTTTGGCTATTTAAAAATGCATTCGATCACATGTTTCAAGCTCGAACGAACCAGCTCGTATAACAAACTCCGCCTCCTACCATCGTAAGCAAAAGGTTGACGAAGACCGAAGATTAGAAGAAATTAAACAAAACGAGAGAAACCCAAATTAGCGGTTGATACCAAAATTGTAGGGTTCTTATAAAATTCGAATCTTCAATTCAATTCAATGCTTGTTTTCCCTCTGTTGGGTTTCCATTAACGCAATTGAGAATCTATCTTCCACTTTCGTCTTTGTCTCAACAACTTCCAGCACGCCTCTGAAAAGAGGAAAAAAAAGTTCTAATTTTTCTATGAAGCTCTCTAAATTATCGACTATCCCAACATTTATTTCGTTCTTCAATTCATGAAATGAAACTCTATTTCTTTCACGTTTTCTGCTTGTTATTGCTGCTAATTTCCGGGTTTTCGAGTTCATTTATCAAAGTATTGAAGTCTGAGAGTACAGAAATAGTTCCTTCAAGTTTTCAATTGGTTGATTTCAATTCACCTACTCGAGCTGGAGCTCGGTCTCTCAAATCATTCTCGTGAGTTAGCGTTTAATTTCCTAATTTTGATTGATTTTTCTTTATCCCCATCGAGAATTCTGTTAATGGTTTATGTTTTCTTTTGATAGAACTATGTTCTTTTGTGGGTTTAGTGATGCGGGTAGTTGAGTTTTGAATGATCGGTCTTGTTTCCTTTGGGGGATTTTGGCAATTTACTTTAGTTTCTGCTCAATTTCTCTGCTCAAATTACTAATATATTGATAAAAAAAAAAATTCACTTTTTGAGTTCTATAATGTGGGACGTTGAATTTTGAAACACGTCCTTTGTGTTTCTTGGGGAGATTTTAGCAATTTACCTTAGTTTCCACTCAATTTCTCAGCTAAGGTACTATGTACTTATATGTTTTATCAATTACTAATTCAGCAGTTGTTAAGCCGTTAAGCTGTAATGCAATGTAATCGTGATTAGATTGTATTTTTTTGTAATCATACAAAGAAAAATGATGCAATGTATCCATGATCACCCTGCACTATGTTAATACCAAAAGTAGATGTAGTATGATTATATTGTGACATATTTATATTATGAAGTATTTATGAAATTTCCTATTATTATTGGTTGTTCCTAGAGATTTTGGCGTTTCAGTTGAATTTGTACTAAATCCAGCTCATTTGAGTCGGTAGTTGTATGTTGGTGTTGCTTAGTATCTTCCGTTGACTTAAACTTCTAATTGCATGAGCTGTTCAGTTTGTGTAGTTTGTTGTTTTGCTTTATCTCATGGTTCCTCTTTTATACAGAAATGTTGAAGATTCTACAGAATTAGTTGCTCTGTTGAATGGAACTATTTATTTTGAAGATGCTGCTTCTGGGAAAGTGCTTTGGTCATTTTCCTCTGGAGCATCACTACACTCATCATATCAAGCTCCTGGTAATGAAGATAATGATAATGAAAACGCATTTGGACCGAGTAGTGGGTTCTTTGTAGATTATGGAGATGATTGGCAACTGTATGCACATCGAAAACACTCTAGTGGAATGGTATGTCTAAGAAATGGATACATAATTTTCTGCTGCTATTGAACATTTAATTTCAATTTTTTGCTATGGTTACTTGCTTGCATCTTAACCATTGATTAACTATTGCCGTTATAGAGACTCTCGATGAATATTGAAGACTTCATTAAAATTACACCGCACATATATGAAGATGGAACCATTATGCTAGGATCTAAGACTACAACAGTGTTTGTGGTTGATGCCAAAACTGGAAGACTTATCCGTACTTATAATTCAATTGCTTCTCCTTCCACTTCGCAAAAGGATGATGATGAGAGTGCTCTGTATGATGACAATAAAAATAATGATGGTTTTGTAATATCTGGTTCTGTTGCTCAAGCCATATACATCACAAGGACAGATTATGCGTTGAAAACTTTTGGTCCAAATTCAGACAAAGTTTCTTGGGATATGAATATGGCCATGATTGAGGCTGCTTTTCTTTGTAAAGATATTGAAACTGCAACAGCTACAGTGGACTCTGCCAATAATCTTGGTTCCAGAACTGAAAGTACTTTTGATTTGCCTTTGCCATGTCAGCCTAAAAGATTGGTTGTTAGAAGGCAGGGTAAGCCACAGTCATCTTCTAGAGCTTCTCATGATGACAAGAAGCTTTCATTGACAGTTTCAGATGTAATACTTCCTTCACAGCCCAAGGATGACACGAAGCTTTCATTGACAGTTTCAGATGTAATACTTCCTTCACAGCCCAAGGTTGAGAAATTGGGAGAGAACTATCATGATAGAAGGATGCTTATAGGGCCCATTCCAAATCCTATGATTCATTTGGAACCCAAAGTTGACAAAGCTCTTCATCCCAAAGATGATAGTGAAGAAATGCTTGCTTTACCTCATGATTCTGATCCTGTTGATGTACACGAACGCGATGCAAGATTGCTTGATGAAGAATTGATGAGCATTATCATGAAGCTGTCAACTAAGTTATCCTTCATTTTTTTTGCAGCTGTTATTTTATTGGGCTTGATCTTTTATCCCCTCAATCTAGCGGATAAAGAAAAGGCTGTTTCAGAGGGTTTACTCAGTAGTAGTCATTTAAAACCTTTACCTACCAATGCCAAAAGGAAGAAAAACAGGAAGTCAGGTAATAAGGATGGCAATGTTGAGGCAAAGGATCCATATGTGTTATCTGAAAATGGGGACAGATCTGAACTTGGTGAAGGCAATTGCAAAACATTGTTAGACCTAAATAAATTTGTTGATGGTAGTGCTGATGGACGTAGAATTGGTAAATTATTTGTATCAAGTGTAGAAATTGCCAAGGGAAGCAATGGTACTATTGTCCTTGAAGGTATCTATGAAGGACGATCTGTAGCTGTTAAACGTTTAGTTCAAGCTCATCATGATGTGGCCTTCAAAGAAATTCAGAATCTTATTGCATCAGACAAGCATCCAAATATTGTTAGATGGTACGGGGTGGAGTACGATAAAGATTTTGTCTACCTTTCTTTGGAGCGTTGTACATGCAGCTTGGGTGATTTGGTTCAGATACACTCTAATTCCTCATTAAACCAAATCTCCAGTGATGACCAAGCTACTAAAGCTGCAATTGAGTATAAACTTCGGTTGGACAAAGTGAAGGTTATTGTACATAACCTTAATTTGTGGAAAGCAAATGGTTACCCATCACCTCTTCTAATTGCATTGATGAGGTATGAAAAAATCTTACTTTTGCACATTTTAGGCTAAAAGGTTACTAGCAGGACCATTTCGTAATGCAACATTTCCTACTGCATTTATTTATTTTACTTTTTTCTTGATCTTAGTGAAAATAAATTGAGGTAAAGTGCATGTGTTAAATTTTTGCCTTTAGATGAATTCAACAAAAACTATATGCTACTATTAATGGAAAAGTAAGTGTGGAAAACAAGATGTAGTTGAGAAACAAGTAGCTAATGTGAAAATAGATCTAAGCACAAAGTAATTTAATTAGGGATGGCAGCGGGGCAGGTACCTGCAGATTTCCCTACTGCCTGCCCTGCTCCGCGTTTTTTTTATACTACCTGCCCTGCGCCGCAAAAAAATACACTTATTTTACTACCCGCCCCGCCCCTAACAGGTAATGGGTACCCGCGGATTATTTTAATTTCCTTAATAAATTTATAAAAATAATAAAAAGTTACCTTAGAAAATCAAATGATCACATATAATGTTCTCATAGAAATATA
This sequence comes from Croton setiger, assembly GCA_948099555.1. Lineage (NCBI taxonomy): Eukaryota > Viridiplantae > Streptophyta > Magnoliopsida > Malpighiales > Euphorbiaceae > Croton > Croton setiger. The sequence continues at coordinate 40,134 of CANUEY010049606.1, read as the reverse complement.
AATTGTCTAACAATAAATAAAAAATACAAAGTCTCAAACATTAAAAAAAAGTTTAACAAATTACAATAAACAAAATAAAAACAATAAAAGCTATTTTCTTCAATTGGAATCATCTTCTTCCACCTTGCTATAAAAATTTTCAAACTCCACACTTGCATCTAAAAAACAAATAAATAATCAAATTAAATAGAAAAATTATAAATTCTCTATATTAAACAAATATAATAAAAAAAATAAATGAAATAGTTTCATTACCATTGTCATTTGCACATAACCAATTTTAAGTGCACATTAATGAATCAAATGAAAGTATAGTTTTAGGGTTTAGTTATTTATCTATTTTACTTTAACTCATACAAAATATGTATAAAATCTTTTTTAACTTTAGAACAATAACTGTGTTGTAGTGTAATGCTAACATATTTAATTCTCAAATTGAAAGTACATAGTTTCAAATCTCAAAACCTAAGTCTGCATGTATATATATATTTTACAAAAAGGGGTTTTGCGGGTTCCGAGTACCCATGCGCTCATTACACGCACCGTCCCGCAACAGGTAGTGAAAATAACTACCCGCACCATTACCCATTTTCTCACTACCCAACGGGTAAACACGGGGTGGGTAATAAGGGTATCCAAAATTACCTGCCCCACAGCCATCCAAATTACAGCCTATGTTTAGTATGACTCTGGCATGTTCTTGATCTTCTGCGTATTTTAATTTGTAAGCAGGGATGTGGTTTCTGGGCTAGTACATTTGCATGAACTGGGTATAATTCATCGGGACTTGAAGCCTCAAAATGTATTAATACTTGAAGAAAGATCTTTATGTGCAAAGCTTTCTGATATGGGAATTAGCAAGCGTCTTCTTGGAGATATGTCTTCCTTGGGTTATCATGCTACCGGTAACTGATATTAACTAGCTTTTTTTTTTTTTTTCTACTACCAAATAGTACTTTACTAGTCCTTAATTTCTGTTTACCACACAAACTCCATTGAGGCCAACTGGTGAATAGTCCCTAATATTGTCAAAACCTCCTTGGCGTCACTTTCTCCTAGGTTCAATGGGTTTTGGGTTTGATAGAAATGGATGAGTAGAGGGTTGTTATGCTATTTATGATCACTTGATTGCAGGTTGTGGCAGTTCTGGTTGGCAAGCACCAGAGCAGCTTCTTAATGGACGTCAAACACGTGCAGTTGATTTATTTAGTTTAGGTTGCGTCCTCTTTTTCTGTATTACTGGTGGTAAACATCCATTTGGTGATCGTCTTGAACGTGACATAAACATTGCCAAAAACAAAAAGGATCTATTTTTAGTAGAATGTATTCCAGAAGCTGAGGATCTTATTTCCCGTCTATTAAACCCTGACCCTGAATTGAGGTAAACTTTGCAGCTCTTTAGCAAAAGTTAGATTCTTTATTACCATTATTTAAATGTACTTGTTTTTTACTATGTTGTTAGGCCAAAGGCATTGGCTGCGTTGCACCACCCGATGTTTTGGAGTTCTGAGATGAGATTGTCATTTCTTCGAGACACTAGTGACAGAGTAGAATTGGAAGATAGAGAATCCAATTCTGATCTCTTGAAAGCATTAGAGGGTACTGCACCAATTGCGCTTGGTGGAAGATGGGACGAAAAGATGGAACCTGTATTTATCGCTAACATTGGTCATTACAGGCGTTACAAGTTCAATAGCGTCCGAGACTTGTTGCGAGTCTTGAGAAACAAGCTGAATCATTATAGGGAACTGCCCAAAGAAATTCAGGTTTGAACCCATATTTTTCTCCTTCCAACTCAATTTGATTTGCTTTTCTTTCTTTCTCTTTTCTCCGACACATTTTAAAAATATTGCAATCCCCATGTTTTTAAATGTAGCACAAACGTGTTTTCTTGCACTGATAATTATGGATTGATAATTATGGATTAAGGTTTAGTTTGATCCTTGAACTTGACTCCAATGTTCATAATGGCACAAATGGGCCATTTTCTTCTAATTAAACCTTCAATTAGACTACTTGGCCAATTTGGCCCTTTTCAAAGTATTAACCAACTTAAATTTTAATAAAATAAAGAATAAAAATAGTGAAAAAGGGCCAAATTCAGCCAATTCACTAAGTTCAAGGTCTAATTTGGAGGGGAAAAAAGTCATTTTGAATATTGATATCAAGTTTCGGGACCAAAATGATATTCCTATAAATTACTGTATTCCCAAGTGAAATATTGTTCTTTCTGTGGCTGATATGAAATTTAACTTCACTTGGATGCTACAGGAGCTTATCGGACAAGTTCCAGAAGGATACGATGGCTATTTTGCTAGTCGATTTCCAAAGCTGTTGATCGAAGTCTATAAAGTTATGTACAGATTCTGCAGAAAAGAAGATTGTTTTCAGAAGTATTTTACTGGCAGCAATTGAATATTTCGACCCTTTCAATGTCCTGAGAGTATGTGGTGGGTGAAATTAAGGAATTCAGGCTGTGTATAATTGTAAATACAACTCAAATCTTGTACTTGCAGTACTCGGTTTATTAATAAAATTAATCATTCCCTTCTTTCTTGTTTGTGTCAGTGTGTCTGTGCTTCGATTTTACATCCTCATCACAGTTTAGCATACTTGTTTGTTGAAATATCAGAGGATGTTGGGCTTTTCTTAAGCTTTTTTGCATCCAAATAGAATGCTTAAATGTAAAGACAAGACTTTTGAGTTAAAAATACTTAAAAGTGGGTTAAGAACAGCCGTGCCTATTTTTTCTGAATTGATCTTCAGTGAAATGGGGAGGCAGAGGATGCAAGATTTGGCAGTTTGTATGATCATTTATACCAGGATCTTTCTGTTCAATGTGATTTGTCTATGTATGAGCCTTTAATCCAGCATCTTACGTCATCAGGTAGCCATCCAACTAGTGTTCCATACGGCATGAATGATAAGGATAAGTATTTTATCTTGGTTTCCTTCTGGCTCAGTAGTAAATACAGAATCATTCGTGATGAGTACCTTCGGCCACTCCCCCCTTCAAACCCATTTGAGTCTGCTGGAGCGACCGTTGTAATCGACATTCGTTTGTTCGAACCATTTCTTCATCTCCCGTCTCCTGGAAATGAACAATCATGATGGGTAAACCAAATTTGATTTGTATACATCATGGTAATCTTTTTACATAGAGTTGAATTATAAAGTTGTTTTCTTTTGAAAGGGCTATTGAAGACTTGACTGATATTACACCTCAAATGTGCCTGTGCCTTGTATGAGTCTGATTCTCAAGTCAGGTACATCGAGGACAGAATATGTGTTCGAAGTTTCGGTTCCAGGCACATTTGATCGATGGGATTTTAAGATGGATCCCGCATTTATCAGTGAGATTGCTAAGGGTGGGTATCACTACGACTTCAAGAGTGTCCGGGAGTTGGTGCATGTCTTGCGAAACAAGAAGATTCATTATTGTCAGCTTCCCCTTCAGGTCTGCTTCCAAAACCAGCATAGTATAACTTATTTGTTAATCTGGCTAATTTGAAGTTCTATTTGCATTGTTACTTCAGAAGCTCGTCGGACCAGATCCTGAAGGATATGATGCCTATTTTCGAGTCTATTTCCGATGCTGTTGATTGAAGTCTACAAAGTTATGTACCAATTCTGCAGCAAAGAAGATTGGTTTAAGAAGTATTGTACAGGCAGTATTTAAAATTTTTAGGCCCCTTCAAAGTCCTGATAGATGAAATGCTTGAAGCATAAACAGCAGGACAGAGAACTAAAACTTTTGTTAAATGCTTGAAGCAGGAATTTTCTCCATCTACAAAGATCTAACTCTTGTCTTTTGCTCAAGAAATAAGAGTTCCCAACTATTCATATCCATATTTGGTACTGTTTTTTGTACTTGTGTACACCAGAAGGCCTCATTTAGGCTTACTAAGAGAGCCAACAGAAAGAACAGTATAGTTCTACCTAATTTTACATCAAAAACAACTGCATCATTTGATAATTTTGGTCCAAGATGAATATTGATTACACTTCATTAATAGCAGCAGATCGAGGAGTACCTCTATTTGAAGATATTTCATAATGTGTTCTTCTTGAACCGGAACTATCCGTAGAACCAACTTCAGTCCTATTAGAAATCCTTTCCAAGGCTCGTCTTTTCGACCGATGTTTAACTTCTTCTTCTTTTTCATTAACAAATGTAAGAAATGTTTGGACTCTTCTAGATGTTGAGTTTTGTCCAGAAGATTCTGACTCTTCAGAATGAAGCTTGTACTCCCTAAACATCTTCAAGAAATATAACAGGAGAGCAAGAAAGCAAGCTAACCCACATATCAAAAATAAGCCCCAAAAGCTTTTTAATTGAAGCCTATCTAGTTCTAGTTTCGTGTTTGTCGAACTGCAAGGTGTTCTCATAAGCCATTTGTCATGAATCCGCTGTAGATCTCCGTTCTCTGCTAGTTTCAGGATTGCAGTGGACATGTCTATTGCTAAAGGTGAGTCCTTTGGAAATGCCTGATGTTTGAAACATAGAAATTGAAACAAGTTAAGCCCTTTTCGTCATAAATAAATCTGCATAAGGTTTTGTTTGGTTAAATTAACAGTCTTAGTAAATGTCAGCTGTTGGGTTATGGTCAACTGTTTCAGTGGGTGTTTGGCATGGCTTTGAAACACTTTCCAACTTAAAAGCCATTCATTTATTTGTTTGTCTGAGCTTTTTTTTCGGCTTTTAAGTTGCTTTTATAAAAGCAGAAAAATGCTGCTTTTTAAAATCCAAAAGGAGAAAAACACAAACAATGCGAAACAACCCCACTATAGGCATTAGTAACACTTGAAATAGAGATAATGAACTTACAAATCCCCATCCGTTCCTGGTAAACTCAGGGCCAATAATGCTGAACTCACATCTTGTTGAGAGGAATAGCTCGACATAAGCACGCTCGTCAACAATGGCAGCAACACCGCCTTTATGGGGCCCATCTTTTAAAGCTTTAGCATAATCTTCTGCAGTGACAAGTGGGACCAATCTGGATTCATCAATATCGAGCTCTTCGATCAGATATTCACGCGCAAATGAGCCCTGCTGATACCCTATGGGATCTTTGCTTGTTCTTAAAGTTTCAATACCTTTAATGGGAGAATAAAGCTGCTGAACTGTTAGGATAGAAGTCAAGCTTGCTGTGTAGCTTGAGTTAATAATAAGTACTACAAATAACCATATGATTAGGACAAGACGACCAAGTGTGCTGATAGTATTTTCTCCTGCAAAAGATTAGGAAAAAGTCATCTTATCAAAAGGAACTTGCTTTAAGAGTGAAGCTTATTCAAAAAGAGAGGTAACCTATTTTAGATCGACTTACTATGGGCAAAGAACCATGTTGAAAAGCTAAACCTGCAAAAAGGGATGTGCGAAATAAGTCAAGAATAAGCTAGCGGATACTGTAATTGATAGTTTTTAGTGTTTTTACCAATTAAAATATGCAGAAGAACAAAAGTAACTTTTATGTCTTCCCACGAAACGAATCGGATATGTTTCTTCACTTACCATAGGATAGTGATGAATTGTTTTCTAGGAGGGCCTCTGAAATCATCATTCAACCTGTGCTCCAAAATCCATACAACCACACCCACAATTATGAAAAAACTAGCAGTCACTGCCCACATCCTTCTAGAAAATGGTCTCAAGAAGGCCCAAGCATCAGAAGTCGATGTCTTAACTGGAGCCACTACAACTAGTCCAGACTCAATATATGGCTGTGTAAAGTCTGCCAACCTTGTTCGGTTAGTAGTTATAGCAATATCGCCTATTGCTGCATCGTAGACCTATGCAAAATAAGCATTCATCTGCAGAAGTTAGAACAAGAAATGCATATATAGATGATAAATGAGTTGGGAATGTAATCCCACTTCATTAAATAATGATAAGTGTGACGGACTTCGAATTGAATGATGTTTGGTCTTATCACAAGGCAATTGGTTTTGTGCAAGATAAGTCCATTGCTCATTCACTTGTAAGTTCAAATTTTCAAGTTTTGGTTTTGCAGTACTCACACCGGTTGTAATCATGCGAACGAGCTCATTATCGCTTGGATTTTTTACTCCATCCCCAAATGGGATAAATATATAAGGAACAGCATATGGCAATAAGTTAGCAGCAGCAGTGAAAACATCAATGCAGTAACCAGTAAACTGTTCTGTGCCATGTACTTGGGAGACAAATTCGCGATAGCTGGCTCGATTTGGAACCCCAATTCTCAAATGTCTTCCATTGTTAGGAAACACCCACCCACGAGGGATTCGTGTTGAATCTCCTGGCCAAATGACAGTGTACAACTTCTGGCTCGAACTGGACCGATTAGGAGGTTTTGCGTAAAGCATTTCAGGAGGTAGAACTGATAAACCAGAGTGGTTAGACCAATAGCCAACTCTCCTATACCCGGTCCCAATCACATTAATTATTTCGTATGCAGGATTAACAAGGTTCCTGTCAGGATTGAACTTGATTGGACCTGTAACACCTGTCATATTCACCTGCAAAATGTTGTTAAGCAACATTTTTCCTCCATCAAAGACAGTCATTGCATCAAGATTCAAACCTCCTCCATGAATGTCTGCTAGCTTTGTATTCTTCGAGAAAGAAATGTTTCCCCCTTGGTTAAAAAAAGCATCAATTGCACGAGCAAGCATCCACACTGTGTCATAAGCATATAAACCATAAGTACTCAAACCAACATTGGTATATCCATCTAACCCCCTAGTCAAATTGCTCCACCGAGAAACAAACTTCCTTTTGAGTTTTGAATCTGGCGTATGCATTCGCAACGTTATAACTCCTTGAATATTATCAACTGTGTCAGCAGGCAAAGGAGAACTTGTATCTATCAAATTGGAGAGCCAATTCGTGGCAATCCAAACATATCCTTGTCCCGTCATACCTAGATATTTTGCCACACTGAACACAATTGGGGTCCAAACAGACAAAGCATGAACAACAAGTATTCTAGACTCGGTTAAGGCCACTTTAACTAGTGCATCAGTAATATCATCCTTAGTTGCTTCAGGACTCAAAGGTGCTTTATATGAGATTTTACACTGTTTCTCTGCAAGCTTATCGCCTAACGCAGCTATCCCATTTCTTCCATAATCGTTATCGCTATAAATTGCTATCACTTCCCTCCATCCATAATGGAAGACGAGTTCGGCTACTGCAGCCATTTGAAACAGGTCATTTTGTGTTGTTCTAACAAAAAATGGGTATTGAAGTGAAGTAAGGGTAGGATCAGTAGCTGCATATGACAACAGAGGAACTTGAAGCTCAGTTGCAATAAACCCCACTACATGGGCTGACAGTGAGGATTGCGGGCCAATTATAGCTATTGTATGACCTTCCATGAACTTTAAAGCTGCAATAAAGTGTCAAAATTCAGCAAAACTAATTGTTGCAGTAATGTTCAGATACATTAGCATCTGATGAAATATGAAGAGGTTTAACATGTCATAAAATACTCATAAAGCTAAAACTCTACTCTAAATGGACTAATACTAACTGCTACTTGAAAACTGTTGCCGAAGAGGGCCTAAAGATTCATTCATCAGGAGCAACAAACAAACAAGATTTTTTATGAAGAATGTACCTTCTATAATGGCTAGAAATCCACTGTAATTAGTGTCTTGAATTTTAATTCTTAGCTTAGTTCCACCAAGAATAGATGGGTCAGAATTCACATCATCCATTGCTGCTTGAATTGAGATTCTCGCAACTTTACCTATTGTAGAATTGAATGACAAAGGAGCTCCAACATTTACAAATTTTGGTCTTCTTCTAGAGTTTGTAGTAGTAACCCCGTTTATGCAAACTCCACAGCTAAAAAACATCAAAAACAGAACCCACAACCCTTTCATGGTAACTTAGTTTACCCTTTATTTCACTTGCTCTAAGAACACTGCAAAAGGGGAAAGTAAAATAGTTGTAATAATCAAAATAAAACCCTAAACCCACAAATCCTTAATCATCAAAAGGGAACTAAAGGGTAAGAAATTCTCAAGAATATGAGCAAAAACAGGGATTATGCAAATTATAGTCACTTGATAATCAAGAAAATTAGATAAAAAAGATACAACCACAGAAAAGAACAACTCAAAATCAAGACTTTAGTTTTCAAAACTGAAAGACAATTTTTTTTTTTCAACCCATTAAATAAAAAAAACAAAACTTTCAAAAGAAATTAAAATAAAAAAAGGAAAAAGAACTGTTAAGCACAAAAAGGACATGGGAATATTAAGAAACTAGTAAACAAATCCATCAAAAGCAAGAAAAGGGTGATTTGGGTGTGAAAAGTGATAATACCCAAAGGAAAAATCAAATATTTGCAAGTACAAATAAAAGTAAAGTTACATATTTAAAGCAAATTCAAAGAAAAGCTTTTGGATATAAAAAACTAATTAGATTTCAATTTTCACATAAAAGAGTAAAGTTAAGAGTAGAACTTACAGATAAAGGGTAATAGAAGCTGTAGCTGAACCAAGCTGAGGAAGAAACTTTGTTTGGAGGGAAAAAGAACAGTTAATTATAACTGTATTATAATTATAATTGTTATTTGGATAAAAATCTGATGAATTTAATGCTGAATATATAGCACATTTATCATATATATACAGAGAAAGGAAACTTCAAGATAAGTGTCATATTCTCACCTGAGAAATGTACGGATTCATTCTGCAATTTATTGTTTTTATTTGTAAATTTATTGTGGTGATAATTAAATAAATTATATTTATTTGATGAAAAAGATGATGGTAGTGGAACTGGTCCTGCAAATGATTCCCTTGTGCACTAATATATATATAATGGTAAATACTTTTTCTAACATGAAAAATGAGGCAAAGGCCAAAAAGCATATGTAGCTCTTGTATATCGTTGCTTTTTTATAAGTCACCTCATTTGACTAGTGGGCTTAATAAGCCCCTCTGTCTATATCAAGAAATATTTCTGTAGGTAACCAGAAAGCACGTAAAGCATTTCGCAAATATTAAAACCACACCGTTTTGAAAGCCTTTTAGCAAAAAAAAAAAATTAATTTCACTTCTTCTTTCTATTTTCTTTCTGTTTCTCAAATCGAATACCTGAAACCAATTCAAACCTCCAGTGCTAATTAAATTTCTCCGAAAAAATATTTGTCGATCTGCTACACATCCTTGAACTAGGATAGTTTTTTTTTCTGAAATCTAATAAAGGAAGCCAAATCTGAAGATAGTTGAGACTTGAGAATACGAAAGAAGAAGAACTTCTGTGCTGCTGTATCAACACCACCACTATCAGTTCCAACTTGGAGTGTAGCTCTACAATTCCATGCCAATCTTAAGTCATTTACTGATATGATTGCTTTGAAGTTGATTAGTTTCTTAAAATAATGAAAAGAGAGGAAGAAGATAAAGAAGCTAACGTACCTGAAGTTTTAATCTCAATGGCCGAGAAACTTGAGTACGGAATTGGGAAAGTCTTTGTCTTTGGCACCCAACTCTTTTTAGTCTACCATATATACCTCATAGTAGTTATAATAATTAGTTTCTTAATATTATACATTAATTAATTGATAAATTAATTAAACTAACCCTAAATGAAAATTAGATTAAAAACCCATGAAAAAAAGTGAGTAATTAACGAAGAAAATGAATTAATTTCACTCATCTATTATTATTGCCAAGTGGGTCGATTAGGTTGAACATGGAATTTATTATGGTGTCCATGTGCATGTTTATGTATAGTAGCAGTAGGAACATAATGTTGTTGAATTACAAGAATTGATGAATTCTCAGCAAAATCAGATGAAAGTAATGAATCCCCTAAAGCTCCCAGTTCTTCACAATCACTCCATTCTAATAATCCCATTTCCAATTCTGGAATTGCTCCTTGCCCTTTTCCAACAATGTATAAATCACAACAATCTTCCATTGTTCTCATTGTTGTCATTATTTCAGTCCCTGAACTTACTGAAACTTCTTTATAAATTAACGATTCGTCGTACATTGTCCGAACCCTGAAATCATTAATATACTCGTCGTCAAGTTTTCTCTGAATTTCTTGCTCCGTTAAGGCATCTCTTTCATCGTCTTCTCCTCCTGTCGTCGGAAGAAACCTAACAACCGTAAGCATAACATCTGCGGTCTCCGCCATCCTCCATGCGTACGCTAAGGCTTCGCGGTTATCTGAGCCACCGATGAAGAGCATGACGAAGTGGGTTTCCTCTTCTGACTCGCCTAGACCGCGGTCGATTAGTATTCCTAGTGAACAAGGTGCATTTGCCAGGAGATTTTTGTTGACGGCGCGTAAGGAAGAATCTTCATCTTCTTGTAACTTACCATAAACATCTGGTTGTTTATGAAATGGGACTAGAATAATATTTACTCTTTTCTCTTCTGCTAGTTTAGCTACATCTTCATGCATAGAGTTGTACGGTGAAACGACGGTGAGTACCTGAACGGAGACGAAGCTGGACCGAGTTTCGTAAGCTTGGAAGGAGTTGCTAATGTGCTCTGCTTCTTGTGATTCCCGGGTGTGGTTGCCGTGAGTTGAGCCGCCAGCGGGGGACTGGTAGTAGGTATCGTGGACAATTAACATGGCGGAAACACGTCTGGCTGTGAGTTGAAGCAAATGAAGAGCGAAAACGCAGATTGGAGATTGCTTTGTGGGATTTGAATATTCCAAAAGATTAATTATTCCTGATAAATTGCTGACGGTATGAATGCAGGAAATAACTCGGAGTTCGGCATCGTTCTTGCTTTGTTCAATGGTCCTGCGTTTGTAGGGTTTGACATTTTTTGTGGATTTGGTTGCAGCTAAGGCAACTGGCTTCACCATTATTGTCATTAGGATCAAAGAAGTTGTCATTATGGCGAACATTTGTCGGTCGAAACCCTACATGAACAAGTTAATCAATGGGACATAATAGTACCAAGAAAGTGATAAATTATGGACATGAACTTACAGGTAAATCTCTGCCAGCATTTATAATAATCAAAGCCAAAACACCTTTAGTGTTCATAAGAAATCCAAGAGCAATTCCTTCTCTAGCAGGCATACCTTGAAACATTGAGAAGATAAAAGCACCAATAATTTTGGTCAAACAAGCCAAAGTTATGACCAAAAACACAACCACAGGACTCACATTCTTATTCAAATTAGAAAGGTTAATTATGATCCCATTAGTCATAAAAAAAGCAGGTAGCATAACCCTAGTGACCATATCTTCAAGCTTCTCAATAAGCTTAAAAGCAAGTTCTCCTTTAGGTATAACAAGTCCAAACATAAAACCTCCAACCATAGATTGCGAACCACAAGCATCTGTAATTAGTCCAAAGATCACGACCGCACCCAGAATAAAATATATGAGTAGCTCGTAATCGGTACCTCCAGTCGAAGAATTATTGTACCGTATGACCCAAGAAATCGCCGGGCGAACGACGAACCAACAAATTAAAATAAACACAACCATTGCAATAACATTGGAATAATAGAATTGTTGGTTACTAATTGTTATTGTAGACACTAGAAGAACCCAAGAAACAAGGTCACAAATGAGTGCTGAAGACAAAGCTAATTGTCCAATGTCAGTATAAAGAAGCTTCATGTCGGAAAGGATTCGAGCAAGATCGGAAAAGCTTGTGACGGTAAGCGTAATAGCCCAAACTATACCGCCGATACCCATCCCGGCCGGATCTCTGGCATTCATGAAAAACATGTATAACCCTATTCCGGAAACCGTCGGTATTACTAATGCAAGAGCTGCATTTATTGCAGCTTTTCTTTCAACATATCTTAACATTGTTAGGTCCATTTCTAAACCAACAAGAAACATATAATAAACCAAACTTAATTGTCCAATTGTGTCCATTGTCTTCAGCGATTTTGCTGGATATATATACTTGTTGAAAAATACCGTCTTCCCCATAAAACTGTTGCCTAGCAAAACGCCACTCTATATGATAATGGAACTTTAAGTTAGGAATCTCAATTTCTAGAAATTACGTAACATTTTTTTTTTATCTCGAGACTCAATACAGACAATTAAACTGATAATTTTTTTTTTTTTATCTCGAGACTCAATACAGACAATTAAACTGATAATTTTGAAGGCAAAGAGAAAGGAAAATAAGGATTTCCGAGTTCTCGAGATCGAGAAGTATAGAAAAAAAGAACAAAAAATAAATAAATAACATACCAAAAGCTCAGCTAAGAATCGAGGTTGGCGAAGAGGCTTAAGGGCAAAGAATAGAAGATGAATACACAAAATCATAACACTCAATTGAATCACGAAATAAGGAAGAGTGCTTATTAATGCACTTTCACTTTTCCAAAAAGCTTCATCACTTCTTACATCTTCGAAATAACAAAGTGTTAATCCATTTGTCCCTCCATCTAATAGCATATACCCTAATTCATTTAATTGTGGGGTTTGATTGGTGCCGTTGTTGCTGGTGGTGGTGGTCGTCGTCGCGGCGGCCGTGGGTGAGTAATCCATTTTTTCCCTTAAGCCCTCTTACCACCACCAAGCAACAAGCTAAAATTACAATCTTTACATGTATATATATTGTTGGATAAAAAGAATTTCAACTAATTACTATATAAGTAAGAAATTTGTTGGCAAATAATATTAAAAGTTAGAGATAGTTAAATTAAGACATGAACTAGTTGTCATCTTATAAAATTACATGGTTGCCCGCATAATGTGTTCATGTCTTAATTATGTTGGAAAAACAATATGATTTTTTACTAATTGGGTTTCTCCGAAAATTTAAATTTTTTTTTCTATAAATATCCTAAATTAGATTATTATTTTGTCCCTTCTTTACCATATAAATATCTATGTTCTTTACCAACCAGTTTGTTAGTTTTTCTTCCAATTATTTGACTTCAATAATATAATTCAACTTTACTCCAAAAATAGGGTTGTAAGCGAATCAGTGTTCGCCAACAGATCGGAGCTCGATTCGCAAAAAAATTGTTTAAGTGCATACATTTACCTTAAATGAGCTGAGCTCAAACTCTGTCATAAGCTATTTCACGAACAATATTAATTAAGTGTTCAAAAACATGTTCACGAACCTCTTAAAAATGAACTTGAGAGCTAACTCATTTTTTTAATGTTCTCGAACATGGTCATGAGTCTCTTTCAAATAAATTCATGAACTAACTCATTCATAAATATGTTCACAAACTGCAAAAAAAAAAAAAAAAATTACTTATGTATGCAAAATGATGTTTTGCAAATGTCTAATGAGCTTACGCGAGCTGAATTTTGAACGAGGTCATGAGTCAAACTTTAAACATGCTTTCATACCGAAACTTTTTTAAATTTAAAGGAACCGAGCTCAAACAAGCTCGAGTCTAAAAAACCTTAAATGACCAAGCTCAAGCTCTGATACCAGTTGACTAAGCACGTTTACATCCCTATCCATAATATATTTCTTGCCCATGACTTTTACTCAGTTTCCAATTCTGCTGATTAATCTAAAGATATTTTTCATAATTATTTTTACTATAATATTCATAATAGTTTGCAGTTTAATAAAAATCCATTGTCGTCCAGCGGTTAGGATATCTGGCTTTCACCCAGGAGACCCGGGTTCGATTCCCGGCAATGGAAACTTTTTTTAATTTTTGCTGCAAAATTTAATTTCCATTATTTTCCATTATTTGCTTGCTATTTACATTACAGCTTTCAGAAACCAGCTACATGAAAGGAAGAAAACCAAATTACCATCTCTTCAGTAAACTGTTCTTCTCTCTTATGTGACGTCTCTTCTTTCTCCACTGCAAATCGGCAAACCGGACAAGTTTTCCGGCACAAATTCAGCCATCTATCAATGCATACCTTGTGAAAAACATGAGCACAAGGAAGAATCCGCCTCTCTTCGTTACTGCATTGCAATATCGATAAACAAACACAGCAAAATACCTTTTCTTCAGTCTTGAACTGAGTTGAAGCACTCGCCCCTGAATCTTCTTCTAGTGATTTAATCGTCTCCTCCTCTAGAATATCCGACGCAGAAGAAGCTCCTCGAAATGGGTTTACATCTTTAATCCTTAGTTGTTGCCTCCGAAGACCGATGGAAGTGCAAATAATGGAGACCAAATTCTTTAGAACCATTAGAGTTTTACTAATGAAAGATTAGCATTTTGTATTATTACATGTTTAATAAGAAGTGTTTAAGGAAGAAGATGATGGAGTGAGCCAAGTGAAGGTATTTTTATTATGGTGTAGTTATTTTGAGTGGTTTTGAAGAGATGTTAGAGAATGAGACGATTTTGAGTCTCCAACAAAAAGGAGGTTGTACCTAAACATGAAGGTTACTCTTGACCATTTTATATTAACTACTAACTCGGTACGATTAGCCAAACTGAACCGAACTGAACTAAAAAAGTTGGAACTTTTCGATTCAGAACCATACGAAACTAGACAAATCTGCTTCCTCCCCTTATAATATAACTAGACAAATTAACAAAACCTTAATCCCAAATTAGTTAAATCCCACTGATCAAGAGATCTACCTTCCCTCTCTCACAAGATTGCCATTAGAACAGCAACAGTCTCCTCTACAAGTGACCCACCTACCAATCTCCTAGAAAATGATAATTCAAGAACAAAAATAACTATATCTACATCAAACTTGAAAAAAACACCTCAATTCTTTTAAAATATCTAATAACAGACATAATTTCAAAGGAATAATGGAACTTTGCTGCAATTAAAAGCATCATTTCAATAATTGTAATTGTTCGAGCAGCATTTAACATTTTGAACGGTTACTAGTCCTCTCAACTATTAGAGTTTAGCCATTTTAAAAATTGTTACTTAAACGGTTAAAAAATTAGCTCAAAAACTTGTTTGCTGAATACTATTACAAATAGCTCCGGTCAAAATAAGGAAGGATCGGATCATTTATTTGCGTAATTTCTTATTTCCATAACCATATTCATTTAATTATACTAATTTCATAATCATTTAGCATTAACTACGGGTACCAACCGTTTAAAGTTACTTAAAAAAATTTTCAAATGTTGTTACTAATAATTTTTTTTTTTAAGAAGTTGCTACTAATATTCTTAAAATAAAAATAATTATAAATTACATTGGCTTCTGAATCAAATAAATTTAAGACGGTGAATAAAAACTTATATGTTATTAGATTTATGTTAAATTATAAATTATAAAACCATATAGTAAAATTATATAACTTCAAAAATCTTATAGATTTTTAATGGTTGCGAGTTGAATTTTGCAGTTAAACGTTCCATAACCATGAAATAAGCGGTTAATGGTTGAAGCAGTTAACATATGCTTATTTTCATAATCATAATCGTAATAACTATTAGAATCCTACCTATTGGTTATTTAACGGTTTTGTAATAACTATTAGGATATTATCTATTGGTTATTTAACGGTTTCGGCAGTGCGGTTAACCACAAAAATCTGTTCTTGTGCCAGCCCCAAGTCAAAATGCTAAAATATAGCACCAAACAAAACGTACAAGTGACCCACCCGCCTACCCATCTCCAAAGAAAATGATAATTTCACGAACAAAAATAACCATATATACATCAAACATAAAATAAGCATCTCACTTCTTTAATAACCAACATAATTTGGAATGAAAGAAAAGGAACTTTGCTGCCATTCAAAGCATTATTTCAACCATTAATTCTCACAAGCATTTGTAGAAAGAACAAGTTTACCAAATTCAAGGTTACTTCTTCCTATAGCAAATAGAATTTCAAATCACTCATTGTTCACAGAAGAATCAGCAAACCCATCAGTTTCAAGAATCTTTCCATCTCTTGGAACCAGGCAAGGAATCCCATCTTTTATCTATTAAATAATTCAGAAACATTCAAATTGTTCTTTAAGACATACCCATTAAGGGATTTGCAGTAGAAGGTATAAAATTGATTGGAATTGATAGAACTTACAGGATAGGAGACGCCAATTGAATCACTGATAAGAGAATTCGTTTCCTTACAATACCTACGGAAAAGGGGGAAAAATGAACAATGGAGAAGAGAAAAAAGAACGATTGAGAAGAAAACAAAGTTGAGATTAAATTAGGAACCTTAACGGTTGCTTGGAAAGTGGGCAGACCAAAATTTCTAAGAGATTTTTGTTAATTCCATTCCCTGCTTCTTTCAATAAAGCTTTCATCAATCTCACCATTTTCTTTCTTGCCGAACTTCTAATTTGCAGAGATGAGCTTTTGTTACAAAGTAGTAAAGCCCCGCTATAAGAGTTCAAAAATATCGTTTTAATTTTCCACGACGCCGTTTTGTTATAGTTGATATATATTACTCCCTCGTAACATCCTTGACGAATTGCATTTAATTTGGTTTAACTGTTTGTGTAAGTTGATAATGGTAAAAAATAGAGTTTAAATGTTTAGTAAATTTTAAAACTTTTGTAACCAAAATCGCTATTTTATTTTTACCAAACATTGTCCAAATTAATTATCAGCTACCAGCTATTAACTATGAACAGTTAAACCAAACGGAGCTATAAAACTCAACTTAATTGACACAGCAAAATAAGGTATCAAAATTCCTGCTGAAATATGCAATTGCTTTCACAACCACAAATTCACCAAGATTCGCAAATACTTGCATACACTAGAACAAATGTTGTGGATAAAAGAGTTGAGATAGATTAAAACCCAGAGAATCCAAATATTATTTACATCAACATGTACCTAATAGTTTGGAACCCCCAATGACAAAGTACTTTTACTATCAAATCACATGATCCACCCAAAATATTCCACATTTGCTGTTTAAACAACCCGCTTTCATTCAAATGCCCACTGGTTCTCCCGGCGAACTTCCTCCTCTTCCTCAGGTGTGAAGTCATTCTTGATGTTGAATGTTTTCCGGATCTCCTCAGGTGTCTTCCCCTTGATCATGTCTGCAACAGTTTGACATGTTAAGTCCAGCAAGCCCTTGATGTTCAAATAGTTGGCAGCCTGCAAAACATGAACCAAACACTATATAAGAATCTAGCCCTCAATGAAAGAGATTCCACAGCACATAAGTTTAGGGTACAAAATTTGATAAAATGATGAGGTCAGCCATAAATCTCATGTTCTAATTTGCATACCCAACTCAAAATGTTAGACATACACCACGCTATGACATACTACTCCAGAAACTGGGTGTTTCCTGCGCATGTTTTTCACCACTTAATTTGATGATGGGAATCTTAAGTATTTGGATAACCTAACATCAAGGTTAGGAATTTGAGCTTTGTAAAACTAACATATTAAACATAAACCAAACTGTGATATACAACTCCAGAAACTGGGTGTTTTCTGCACATGTTCTTCACCACTTAATTTGAGGATGGGAATTTAGGTATTTGGATAACCTAACATCAAGGTTAGGAATTTTAGGTTTGCATAACTCGAAATGTTAGATATAAATCAAACCGTGATCATACAACTCCAGAAAGCGAGTGTTTTCATGTTCCTCGCCACATGATTTGATGCTAGGAATTTTAGGTGTTCGGATAAAACCTAAATCAAGTTTAGGAATTTCATGTTTAGTAACCTAACATGGGTAACATCAACCATAAATTCAAAAGCTTTATCACAGATTTGAAACAAGAATCAGCATACAACAAATGTACATTACCGAGAAATTCAAGCGAGAATCAGCTTATCAATGAGTATAAAACAGCCAATCACCAACATGGCAATTAAAAACGTTAATTAAAATACAAAAGAAGTTGGAGGCTGGGAACAAAAAGCTTCTTTAGTTTGTTTATATCTGAAATGAAAATCAGAATCAGGAAAAATGACCTCTTCAACATGAAAAACAAGGACATGAAATCAAAATTCAGGCAAGCTATTCCACAAAATCAAAATGCTAGTACAAGGGGTTAATGGTCACATGTCAATCATAATGCACCAAGTGTAGTGTAGTGTAGTATGAAACAAACAATAAAATAATATAAATCAGAAAAATGCTGCCATAGTCTGCATTCTAAATATTGCAAAATTAAGGCTTCACAACCAGCATACGAGAACAATAACAATAAATACACAAAGAGTGAACTAATAATATTCCATAAAATCAACAATAACGGCATATCAATTCTAAACACAATTACGAACAATTAATACACATATATTAAACTTGTTTATATCACTAACACATATCAATAGTATTCAAATACAATCAAAGATATGCCTTTACCGCATTATTAATGCATACAAGACCTCTAATGGAAGGTAAATTCATACCTTAATCCATCTGCAATGTAATCATGATATGATATAATAATAACTAAAATACAAGGTCATAAATTGCAATTCCAAGCGGTCCTTTTGATTTTAATGTATATCCTTTCTGTATCTCCCTAACAATGAATACCATCATTATTAGTCAATAGAAACCCTAATTTTCCAGTAACAGTAATCATAACAAGCTTAATTAATTAGATCTAAATCATAATAATATTTCACCAACACAAAAAAACTCTACTTTTAATCGTAAATTCAGGTAAAACACCACCAGATCTGACAAATAAATGAAAATAAAAAGAGTTAGATAACCCACCAGAATGAGATCAAATAGGGTAGCCTGGTCAACTTTAACAAACTCGGCGTCCCAACTCTTGAGCTCCTCATCTGCTCCATTGGGGGTGCTGCTCCGATCATCGGACTTGAAAGTCTCGACGTGCTTCTTACAGTACTCAATTACCTTCGCCAAGATCTTGCTTGTCACATTCGGAAGAGGAATTCCGTTATCAGCACAATCGTCCTCGATCATGTGTTTGATCGTTTGCGATTCTAAAGCCACCGCCTCATCCACCTCGAACGCTTCTCCATCGCTGCTCTTCAGAGTAATCTTCTTCGCAGATGACATCTTTTCGCTTGTATAACCTACAAAAAAACTTTGCTTTGCACGGTTCTTCTCTACCGTTTTATATAAAATTAGAATGAGAAAGGATAATTGAAAATTTAGTATCTGAAATTTTTACATTTATTATTTTAGTGTTTTTTTTTAGACGGTTAATATAGTGCCGATTGCTTACGTGGCACACGATATGGAATTTCGTTGATTTTTCAGCGAAGGAGAAAATTCCACGTATAAATAACATAGCGTCCAAATCATAAGCAAAGCCACGTGAAATAAAAACGTGAAAAGTCCTTTTTGCCTTCACTGTAAAAAAAAAATAGAAAAATAAAATATAAAATTCTTCAACTTCCTCATGCAAACTTCTCTTCTCTCTTCCATTCTCTTCTACTCGACATGACCGACCGCCACACCACCACTAACACGACCATTCTCGCTACGCCTCCCCTCTTCCCTATATTCCCTTTCGATCTACGCACCACGTCAAGTAATGAAGATTCATCCAAAACACTAATTACGATGAAATATCCAGCAAAGAAGCCATGGAGAGGTTTAAAGGATGTAATTCTAGCTTTGAACAAGATTTATTTCCAGGTTTAAAAAACGATGTCATGCTTCATCATTGTTATGGGTTGTTGAAAACATTGTTCATTTTTCTATCTGTGCATATGAGATCAGATTTGTATTGGGTTCTTGCAATGGGTATAAGAACAAGTGAAGATTAGTGGATGGATATTAAAGTTGGGAGTAGAAGTAGAAAGAGGGGAAGAAGATGGATTGTTTAGTAGAGATGGGCTTACGATGACTTTGCTCATAATTTACATATTTTGTAGAATGGTACAAACATGGTTTCCGGAGACTTGAGGTGCAAACGGATTCAGCTACTGTATTTAGTTTTCATGTTCTTCCGTTTCGTTTGCGCAACTCGATAGAGAGATGCAAGGCTTTGTTAGAATAACGTGAACCTTGGGCAACAAGTTGGTGGTACCATTGGCCAATTTTGCACTCTTCAATCAACATATCTTATGATTGTGAAAATATGCAAACATAACAATATTTACAAAAGGGAAATAAAATAGTGTATAGAATAAAATATATAATGCTTGTTTGTTGTTCAGTAAGGAGAAAGTCTGCCTAGATTAAGCTAAACTTGTGACCTTATGATATGATAAGATAATACAAAACCAAATGATAAACTCAAACAACACTATATCATTGAAATCAAGTGAACAATACATCTGCTGAAAATGGAATTAATGAAAAAGGTTACTTACAGATGGTGACTTGAGACAAGGGTATCGATAATTCATGGATAAACAGCTGTTCCATATAACAGTGGGAATCAGCTATTACCTCTGTATATGGCTTTCAGCTTATAAGGATGTGTAACCGATGAGAAAATGCACTGAAGCTGAAGCTTGTGAATTAGGATTCCATGAACTGTGATGGAGGTGGGCTTGTTTTTGTCTTCTCGGCGCCTGTAAATGTTGAATTTACATCAAACATTTGAGCAAACTAGTACATTGATATAGCTGCACAACACTAAGAAAGCGAATAAAATCCAAATGAACATACCGTAAGCCCCACGAATCTCAACTTCACGCCATTCTTGCACGAGAGCACAGCAGCAGCACATCAAATGCGATAGAAAATCATCAACAAAACCTCCCTGCAAAGGAAGAAAAGGAAGAATTGATGCCAATGATTTTCCTAGTTAAGTATAATTAAAGAAAAGCCTAGCAACAAGTTTACAAGTTCTCGTTGCATGCAAAAGAATAATTCAAATTTGCATATGCACAATTAGAAGGCAAGGCAAAAACTATTAGAACTTCCGAGCTATGCACGAATTTTGAGTGATTCCTAAAGTTTTTTTTCTTTTTTCTAATTAGTAATCCTTAATCTTATGTCATGAACAGAGATGCACATTTATCAGATGTGTGGTTACAAATGTACAGAATATGGATACTGAGTCAAGTTCTGAACAGTTATAAAAGATCGAAACAGAATTTTCACCTTTTTTTTTAACTTCTTGGATTTTTGCAAATGCTTTCTACTTTCTTCCCATAGTAGTGGGAAAGAAAGGCTTTGATTTCAACTATATGAGGCAAGTCTTGATTTCAAGTTTTGAAGGTTTTGATTTCAATGATAAAATGAAGCTTGGGAGAAATTTATCGAAACAGAAAACAGGTTACTATTAACATTCTCATTCTCTCAATCAAGAGTACACACAGAATAAGTATTATAAGCTTATAGTTAGAGAAACTACCGTTATATTCAACATTTTGCGAAGCTTCCTTCTGACACAACAAGTATAGCAACAACATGATAATATCAATGCATATGCCATTAAATCATTACATGCTTCAGCTGGAGCTGCAACCATCAACACAAATTTTTCTACATAAGCTTCAAATATATCAAAGCATGCAAAGAATATACAGGATAACAGTATAGCTGTAATTTAAGTTCAAACAAGGAAGAGAGGATAAGTATTTGGCACAAGAAGTCCTAAATTTCCCTACACAAAATGTACCAAATATGCAAATAAATAAGCCCAAATGCATGTAAAAATTAATAATATTCAGAATATGCTCGTGAAACCTATAGAATAATAATCATGTAATATAATAATCTGTGTGTGTGGAAATGCTCGCATAATTTTTTTTTTTTTTATAAATGTTGAATCAGCATTCTATACTTTCCCCCCTACTTTAACAATGATTTGTTGGCTATTCAACATTATCACTTAACCAGTTTCATATTAAAATGACATACTTTATTTGGATACTATTATTTAACTTCAAATTGTGTATAAATATTAAGAATAAACCAGTAAGGTAACAATCTTAGTCGCAATAAAAACGAAAGGTGATGAGTTTTGAAAACCTCTATCCTGATTTACAGATAAGGATGAATTCCACATCTGCTGGCCTGCATGCAACATGCAGTAACTACCGCAGCTAACCTAAACTTTAATCTAAAATGAAGTTAGCAATGTGATTTAAGCTGCATTGTCCTAACTCCTAACTTCAGTATAAATTGGAGCCACTTACACATATGCCTGTTGGTTGCCACAGTAGCAATCTTTGAAAAAGTGCCACAAGGATAGAAGAACGTCCTCAAGCCTGCAGATTGAGAAGGGTGTCTATGAGAGATCCAAAGATTCGAAAACATGTGGTGCTTTAGCAGAAAATTTGATCATCCACTATTTCCAAAGAAAAGATGCGTAGGTACAAAAACAAAAGACCGAAAATAATAAAAGAACACAGATACGATGGTCTTGCCAGTGATTTACAAGTACATATATCCATTGTGCATGCATCGAGTAGAGAGAGAAAGAAAGAGCAGGATCTAAAACCCAATTTGAGACAAATTACCCAGGGATATCAGGTAAGATATTGGATGGTCCATCAAACTCCTTTCAGGTTAGTTTTGCAGTTTTTTCAGGTTGTGTTAGATTGGGGAGGAAGTCCAAAGAATTTGAAGCCACACAAGCAACATAAATAATGAACTCACTAAATGCATGCTGATAAGGAAATTATATCTCCAATTTGAAGGGGTGAATCCCTATGGGTTCACAATCCAATTTTTCTTTCGGCAGGTTCTTAGCTAGACTGCCTATGTTTTCTACAGTTACAACATGCAATTACTAATGAAATTCAATCCAGGAAAAGCATCATCAAACACATGTAGCACATAGAACTTTACAATTATTTTCTTCACTTATTATCAGTTATTTCATGAGCATTACTATTAATTAAGGCATAAGTAGTATCAACGTACATATTTACACAAAGACTGCAAGCACATTGACATGATAAATCCAAGAAACGGGCACATTAATCCTTATAGCATAATGCAATACCAAAACAAGCAAATTATTGTAATATGACTGAATTTAAACTTGTAATCATCTGAGAGGACATACACAGAGAAGGTTCTGAACAGCAACCAAGCAAATCAGTATGCCATTCATCATGTTGATATGAACCTCTATGTGAGAGCAGGTCATCTCCTGATGAAACCGAGGATGTGTTCCTGCACAGAAAGATATCACATCATACTGTATTGAACTGCACCTGCTTTACAGAACCGAAAGACTGTTAATTGGGCAGAGCATGCAAGAAATTTATTTCAGAATTAGAAATGATTTAATTACTGAGAGAACCTTTTCTGATTGAGTATTTGCAACTTATCAGTGTTACCCTTTAGGCATAACAGACCATTCAATTTTTCACATGTACCAGGTGACATCTGTTCAGAGCTGTTATGTGTCTAAATTGGATAACAGTCATGAAACAACTAAAATGCATATTAAGAAATGCTACAGATTTACTTGAAAATAACAACAAAAGTATCACAATTATCAATTTGAATAATGTTATAATTTAGCAAACAACAGTTTAAACCCAAAAGAATATCAAAAAAATTGCATTATGTTGTGTGACTATTGCCCAAAAAAAAAGCAAAAGGAATAGTAAAAATTGACTCTGAAATTGCCAAATTTTCTTATTTTCCATTATTCTAACCTGTTCCATGGTAGCAAAGAGGTTCACCTACTACATGCATACTGAAACCAATTTGGACACTTCATTTAAATAGAGATTAAAGGCATCTAACCTTGAAGTTGTACGAGAATTATTATTTTTAGGATAAGCTTCTTCATAATTATTTTTCTCACTAACATCTGAATAATTGGGCTCCAGTTTCTTGGAAGCTTTGACAGGTGAACTCTTTTGTGGACCAGAAGTGGCAGCAGCTGCCTCGGTGACTTCAATCAGATGCTGGATAACTTCACATTGGTTCACATCCAAATTTGCTTGTGACCGTTGCAGTTCGAGCTGAAGCTTCTCATTTTCCTTACGAAGAGCTTCATTAAAACACATGTTTGGGTAGGAAGATGAGAGAGTTTTCTTCAACACAGTGGTTTGATTTCTCAAGGGTTCTGGCTTCAAGATCACATCTTGCACCCTTCTATCCTCTTCATCTAATGTATATTCACGCTGATCCTTCTCAATATCTTCCAGTCTCTCCTGCATATTGTTCTAAAGATTTAATTGTTCAGGCCATACAGATACAAAATTCATACAGTGTAGCTCAGTGCCAGCACCAAACACAAAGAGCAGTACATCGACCCAATAAATAAATACAAGAAGACATCACCAATCATTTACAAATCATACAGCATAAAGGGAAACGATTTACCAGGAAAAAAAAAACAGCAAGATACTGAGACAATAAGGAAACAGAATATTTACCCTGACACGGGCATTATCCACGAGAGTAATTAGAGGAACTAGCCGCAAGTACCGGTCGATCTCATTCTGAGCCTTTCTAAACTGATAAACAATATTCCAACCCATAGCAAGCAAGTACAGATAACTTCTATCTTGACAACTATTGACCAAAATATAAGACCTTCTCAAAGCTTCTTCAAGCTGCTCTAATGGCTCCCTTGTTTCCGGGTACTTCTTAAGCTCTGAGATCTTAAGCTGCTCCAATAAGTTACCAATCAATTTAAGATGCTGCGCAAATTGCTTGCAATTCTTCTTGTGCATTCTTGCAGTACTTGCAGCTTTCACTATCATTCCTATTAGCCGCACAGCATCAAGACCCGTTAGCTGGGCCACATTCGCAATCTCCCCAAAATGATCCCACGATGACATCTTCGCCGTTCAACAAATGAAACAACTCAAGAAGATTCCTGCTTTTCGCCAAAACTCGCATTCATTAACTCAGAACTTCAAATTGAACAAAATTTGAGGATTTCTCAATTCATGTTTACCTATTTTAAGCAAATAGACTGAACATTTACTGAATTCTTCAAGCTGCAATCACTTGCACTACCATAGCATTTCAAAATCAATGGTTAAGGCAAGAATTACAGCTTGAGATATCTTTAAGAAACAAAAAAATATCCCGGTTTCAAGCTGGATCAAGCTGAGTGGATCTATTTGGAAACCGTATAGCCATTCAAGTACTTCATTGTAAAGATCTTCAGTTTCACTCCACAGTCCAATAAACAAAGTAACTGAAGAAAAAGAAGTCCGTTTCAACTTTCAACTGCCACAAAATTAAAAGAAAAAAAAATTAAACAAAAGCAAATTGAAGATTACTCATCACGCTTCTTGACTCGCTTTTCAACGAAAATTAAGTAAAAGTAAACGAAATCAGCTACAGTTCATGCACATAAACTCACCGTTTTTTTTATAAATTACAGCTTGAAAATAAGGAAAATTCAACAAAAATCGAGGACCTGCATTGAGCAACGAGAGATTAAAGTTACAGAGGAAACAAAAACTTCCCGTGCAAGAAAAATCAGTGAAAAAACACGGAAAACAAACACTGACCTTCACAATAATGTACTGTAATCCATAAACAACATCGGAAATGAAAAAAAAAACGTAAACTAAAAAAGAAACGTCAAATTCAGTGAGAAGAAGAGCAATGAATTCTGGTAAGAACAGACATTGCTTTCATTCTTCTTCTTCTTCTTGTTCCTGTGAATAAATTTTGGAACTATTAGAGCTTCTTCTTCTTCTTCTTTTCTCTCTCTATATTTACAGTTTCGGTGGCGTTTGTTTGTCTCTGCAAAAGAAAAAAATGCAAATATTTCCCTTCCTCACAGAGCAAAACAAGTGCCACGTCATACAGACAAGATGTTGAAGTTCAGAATTACCCTTGGTAGAGGTAAAAATTTACGAGAAAGGTTCCCTTGGGTCACGGAGTCAGGAAATGGCGTTGACTGTTGGGATGTTTTTATTATGGGGAGTGTAAATAATAAATAATAAAAAATAAAAATTGACAGCTGGAAATTTGGTGTAGTTTGTGTTTGTGTAGTGCATGAATTGAATAGTGTTATCTTGATACGGATATGGTTTATGTATATTACTGGCGTATGTTTATTTAAATGCTTCTGTGCATTTGTTGCTTCCTTTACACCGAATGACTTAATGAATTTCCTTATATATATTTTATTGATATTGGACTGTAAACAAACCAAACAGTTTCAGCGTTTAATTCGGAAAAGATTCTATTCATATTCGAAATTTAAACGAGCAGAATTCGAGTTCGAATATATATATATATAATGACGATGTTTTGAGGGTGTTCGAAAACAATTTATTAGTTAAACAAACTATAATTCGAACATTTGAATCGAACTATTCGCGAATATTCTCGAATAGTTGACGAATCCAATTCGAACTTTTAATTAATGTTCGAATTTAATACGAACCTGAATTTAAACACTAAGAATATCTAAACGAACTCAAACCAAATCTATTACGATTCGGTTTGATTCGGTTCGTTTCCATCCTAATTGATACCTCTAACTCTAAAAACTTAAATGCCCTTAAGGCCATAACTATCTTTCCCTTTCCTTTTCCTAATCTACCCTCCATTCCATTAGGAATCAAATTCAAAGCAGCAGTAAAGGCAAGGGAAGAAAATAGCAAGCACAGTAATTAAAAAAGCAAAAAGCTGCCTTAAACTCTAAACTTAAAAAACAGGAAAATGGCTATATATCCTGCCATGTGCTGTCATTATGCTACAGATTATGACAAAAGTGCACATGCCATCCCCTATCACACGTGTCTATCATTTCTTCATGTCTTTCTATACTTTGTTTGGATGAGGTGAAATTTTCTGATAATCAGTTCTTTTATCTAACACCAATTTGTACAAACACTCGCGCAATACTAAACTTTTAGCATTTTACCAAACACAGCCTTGTCTTTATATAATATATATATATAGTGGCCACTATGAAATTTGGGTTGTCTTTTGTATTTGTGGGTATATTCTAAATTATTAAGCACTAAAATAGTCGGAGGTTAGGAGATTTCTTTAAATAATGTTTGCTAGTTATGGATTTTCTTATTAAGCATTGTCCTTGTCACATAGATTTAAGTCTCTATTTCTCAATCATCATTTTAAATAGTGTTTAATAATTTGTTAATAATTTGGTGTTCTGTTAAAGATTCTGCGACTGCTTATGACGTGAATAATCCAAAACGTTTTTGAACTGTAAACTGTTTGAATTTGATCTTTTTTAAACTGTAACTCGTCTCTAAATTGATAGAGAGATCAAACTTTTAAAAATAGTCATGAACTAAGAATTCCAACCACTAAAATTAGTCATGAACCATGCTATTTTTAAATATAAACAACTACTGACATTTGTTTATAGACTATTTTTAAATTACAATTACGATTTGGTTCAAGATAGTTTATAATTTTCATACCGAATCGTGATCACCTCGACCCGCACCTTTACGTATACCATGTTATATACATAAATACTTTTTAAAACATTAATATGTAATGTATATGGTATAAGGTAGCTCAATTTTGCTATACCAACATATTATGATTATGTTTCTTATGTATGTTATGATATTTGTTGGTGCACATATAGCATGCATGTGGCAATAATTCCCTCATAGTTATAGACGGAAATTGAGCTCTAATTGACAAGTGGGGTCTTAAGTTATGAAATTTGGTTGGCAACCGATGCTTACATTATTTGTGCTTTCTACTCGTGCCTGCTTTCATTATTGCCTTTCTAAAGTTGCTCATAGTGTCACTAAAACGACATTGCAACTATTCAAAGTAGTGGCAGATCAACCTCACTTTCAAGGTTGGCATAAGTGGTTCAGCATTTTCGTAC
Source organism: Croton setiger (assembly GCA_948099555.1). Taxonomy (NCBI): domain Eukaryota; kingdom Viridiplantae; phylum Streptophyta; class Magnoliopsida; order Malpighiales; family Euphorbiaceae; genus Croton; species Croton setiger. The sequence goes on along the minus strand of CANUEY010049606.1, from coordinate 12,591 downwards.
CTTAACTAAATATCAAAGTTCGATCCCTGCTCTGAGCATGGAGCAAATTCTAAGACTAACATTTTGCTACTTAGTACGCTGACCTGAAGCAATACGGATTAATCTGAGACCGTTGAACAATTTTAAATGCAGTCATATCTTGAAACACGGATGAATTCCTTCAAAAAAAGTGTTGGAGGGATAGTGGTGACTTAGGGAAAACGTGAAGTGAAGGAAACAAAAAGGGATTATTATAATTAGTTGAAGTATTAATTAAGAGTTTTATAGAAAGCTTAGTTCAATCTTTGCTAGCTTAGGGAGACCAATTTTGAGACCTAACAATATTTATCAAAGTTTGGTATCTTCTAAATGTCATTATTTTATGGTTAGTCTCTTTCAATTTGGTATTTGCTTCTTAAATAAAACATCCTTCTTTCCAATTCTCATGTACAACTATTGATTGTTAAGGGCATAATTTATAGGCAAATTGTTCAATTTGGCACCCAAAGTTGTACAAATTTGATAAAAAATGACCATTTTTTAACTTTTAATATAAAATTGCCCTCCAACTTGTACAAAATTTTCATTTCCCTCAGATAAGCCGTGGGGTGGTTTTCAAATTGGAACCAGGAGAGTGTGAAGTCGTAGTGATGAACATTGAAGTTAGTTTGCCAAAGTTTAGAGTGTCTATTATTAACGGATGGGCTTGGGCCGTCCCATGTTTTAGTTCCCTCAAGTTGAGCCCAATACTGCTTTCTTTATTTATCCTAAACTCTATTAAATTATTTTTATTTAATTTTGTAATGTTTTTCATTTAATTATAAAATGCATATATAATAAATGATCAATGGTTTGGATTTGTTTAATAAAGTACCGGGTTCAAGACCTAACGTATGCAACTATTCCTGTTAGTATGCTCACCCGCTATGCCATATACGCGACACAGATCGAACAAATCTCGGCAATCAAACGGATTTTACTTTACTTAAAGACATATTATTTGATTTCGCCCAAAACATCTATATAAAATTTATATAATCAACACTAAAATTGTCTCTATTTAATTAGCGTAATCAGGTCAGATAAAACTCAATTAACTCGAATTTGATTAACCCGAAAAAAGCCTTTTAATCAAACCGAAACCAACAATTTTTTTTTTAAGTAGAGCAGAGTAGACGTGGCCATGGGCCGGTTCAGCCTGGCCGGCCCGTCGAAAAACCATAACCTGAACCGGCCGGTCCACGGGTCGGTTCAGGTTCAAGAAATTTTAGAACCGGAACCGTGGGGAATCGCGAACCGGACTTAAATCGCTGATTTCGCGTCCCAAAACCGCCAGTTTCGCCTCCCCAAACCGCCGGTTAAACAGCCCGCTACCGAACCGGCGGTTCGGCGAGCTGTTTCCGATTCCACTCCTCTTGAACCTTGGTCGAGATCCGGAACCGGCCCGGCCCAGCCCAGCCTGTCACCGCCCCTAGAGTAGAGGAATAATTACATATAATACAATGCAGAGGAATGGAGCCCTTGGGCCCCATGTTCTATCTCCATCAACCAATTTTTCTTTTGACTATTTTAGATCAGAATCCAATGCTTCACTCTTAAAATGACTATATACCCTCTACATTTATACTCAAAGAGCGCCTAGTCACGTGTAATTAATGCTTCATTTAGGGATTAATTGGACATTTAAATTATCACATGTGGAGGTCTCTGTTGATCACGTGAGGGTAATTTGGACATTATAGAAATCATTTTGGTTTCCCTCCTTATCACGTAAGAAAATCGAATCTAATAAACCCTGCGAAATCCACGGCGTTTCTCGATATTTACGCCTGATAAAAAAAACTGACGTGTCCGCAAATTCATATCACCGTCCAACCAAATATTGCCACGTACAATCCAGGTCACAGTACTCTGTAGTCTTGATGGAAATTTTGGCGGGCATTAAAAAGAAATTCAAATAAAGAGCAAACCCTAGAAACCTATTTTCCCTCTCTCCAACTTTCTCTCTCATTTTTTGTTCTCTTTCTCTCTCGAAGATTTATGCGGTGAGTATTATTTTCAGCTCAATTTCTTTGTATTTTATCTATAATTTCTTCAACTTTTTTGTTTGTTTGTCTCTGTGTTTAGTTTTAATTGCGATTTCGAATTGTTATTTGTTTTTGTTTTGATTGGTTTGTTCATTGATATTCATTTCCCATGATTCAATGTTCTAGGGTTTTACTGTTTGGGTTTTTTTGATGTGTTTGTTCTTTTCATTTCTTATTTAGCAGGTGGATTAATTGAAGAAAGTTTAGGGTATCTCTAATTCGTGTAAGTTCGAAAGGTTTGATTTGGCTAATATTGTAGATTTCTTTAATCTTCTCATGATTCAGTTTGTGTAGTAAACTTTATGTGTTTCGTGTTTTACACTTAAGGAATTTCTGGAAATTGTGTGTTTCAGGTCTCAGTTGATGAGGAATAAGTTATTTTAAGTACATATTCATTGATTCTAGAACGGGAATTAGAATAAAGTATTTAAGAAAATTGGACAGAAAGCTAAATAAAAGGGGGATTAATCATGGGAAAAGTGTCTCCGAAGGATAGAGCTTCAAAAACCCCCAAGCAGAAAAGGAGATTGAGGAGCTCCAGCAGTAGGTACTTGAAACCAGGTGCGCTAGCTCAGCTTCGATATAACAGGGTATCAGCTGCAAAGTCTTGTACTGACCTTGGGAAGAAAAGAGTTGCTGTGTTCGATGCCAAGAAGGCTGAAGAAGATGATCTACTGGCTGAAAATAATAATGTTATTGATAGAAGTCCATTGCTTCTATCTCCTGTAAATTTACTTAAACAGACTCATTTGGTAAGGACGCCTAAGACGCCTCGAAATGAAGATTGTGAATCTGAGTCTAGGCTTGAATCTCTTCCCATGGATGTACTGGTAATAAATATTTTCATTGACCTCAGTTGTTTCTTTTGTGTGGTTCAATGTGTATGCATGTTTGTTTGGTTCTGATTTCCATGCTGCATGCTATTTTGACATGAAAACATGTCTTTTTTTTTTTTTCCCAAATATGAAAGGAAAGATGCTGAATAGTGAAGAAAGTTCTTAACAATGTACTAACAAATCCTGTTCTTTAATTTTGATTTCTTCTTGATTGTAGTTATTTTGTAAATCAAAGCACAACGCTGTGAGCATATGCATTTTTTTATGGTTTATCCTCAATTTTGGAAGTGATACTCCACATAAAGACTCGAATATCAGTCCTGAAATTTGCTATTCTGTCTTGAAAAGTTGATTGTGCTCTTAAGATGTGAATTTGTGATATTCTAGAAGACAACCTATTGGTTTCTGCTTTGATCAGATTATCCAGTGATATTTTTGTATAGTTTTAGTGTAGCCTTTAAACATCTTCATGTTACCTACAGTTGTATGGTCATTCTTATGTTTAGCCGTATCAGTGCTTGTTGCCTGGGAAAGATCATCACTTTATATAGGAACTGACTTTCTGTTCAAATTTAACCCGAGTCATGGTTACCATCTATTTGAATATATAATATCCTAAATTCCAAATTCTATGGTTGTAGATAGAAGCTCCATTATTTTGATGTAGTTATTTGTCAATTATGTCAAATGTTTATTGTCAAGTTAATGTCTTATTTTTGATTTCTTGATCTGACCTATAAATTTGACTAAACATTTCAACTTTTGATATTGATTTTTATTTTTTTGTCATTTTAAGGTCAAAATACTCTGTCATCTTCACCATGATCAATTGAGGGCGGTCTTTCATGTATCTCGGAGGATTAGAAGAGCTGTAAGTCTCTTACTTTCTTTGTTATTATGTTATTGTTTCAAATAAAAGTTATCCTTTCTTTGGTATGCATTTGCACATGGGCACTTGCACCCAGATGTGAGGTTGAATTGACAATAGGTGAATCTATTATACACGGGCAGGTTGTGGTTGCTAGACAATTGCACTTCAATTACACAACACCAGACCGCTCTCGACAGGAGATGTTGAGAACAATGACACCACTACCTACTGAGCACTGGCCTTTTGTCAGGTAAGCATAAGGATTATGAGGTTTTTAATCAGGAGCTCCTCTGCCTTATCCAATTTCTGTCCTGTTTGACTCCTTTTATGAATGGCCATTGCAGCAAGGGTGAGGGGAAGGCTGCTTTCATCCCAAGCCCACATACTCCAAAAGCACCAAGGCATGGTCCTCGCCCACCTTCTCGCCTCAAAGTAACTGAAATGAAGCAAATTGCTGCAGTTCTCTTTCAAGATTCTGCATTTCCTCCAAGATGCATGATGTCTTCTGCTTTGTCAAAGCCCATGTGCAAAACATTGGCTTCTAATCGGGTATTATTCTATGAGGATGAACTATGCCAAGCCGTTGCTCAGAATAAGCTTCGCTAATCTTTTTCCCATTTGCTGCATTTTTGTATATAGTTTGTCTCTGTTGCTATAGGTAGTGTAGTCTTAGTTAGGAAAAAAGAAGTATGCAATTTTGTAGCTCTCTGGTGTGTTTAGTATAAGGAGATAAGATTTGCATCAGGTCTTGAAAAGATCTAAAGCTCTGGTGGTGGGAATAACACCTTAAACTGGTTACCTGTATATTTCTATATATGTTTGAAATAACCGTTTTTTTTTTTTGTTTTCTTCTCTGAAACTTGAGTTTGTGACTGTGTTAGTTGTTCCATAGTGTTTTCATTTGATATGGAGTGGCTTTGCTATGTGAGACTTGCTTTCTTGTATCTTGCTGTTTGCTTAAACTCTTTCAAACAGGATTACACATTGTTGTGCAACATACAATATTGTTTTTTCAGGTGGTTTAGTGGAGGCCATGGGCCGGATTTGCCCGTGCGGCCCGCCTGGCCCAGCCCGCCTGACCTGGTCCTGTGGCCACCTCTAAGATGGTTAATCTCTCTAAAAAAAATACATATTTTCACAACAAAAATACATAAATAAAGTGTAAATTGTTTATATATTCTTTTTTTTTTCCCAAAAAATTAAAAATAAAAATAAAAATAATCAGAACATTTTGTCTAAGCTGGGGACAACAATGTTGACTATTGTTTCATAAGCCTTCTGTGTAGGATGATAACTATCCCAAAACACATATCTACTGTCATCTTTGCAAGTGAAAGGATCATCTAAACTTGTACAAAGGTAAGTCACTTCAATATTTCCTGTTCCACAACACCCTTTATTTGACACTTGAAATCCTGTAATTTCAAAAAAATTATTATTATTTTTTAAAAGATAGTAGCAACAGAAATGCTAATTACAGTCACTTTAAAAAATGATTGTATAAAAATTGATATACACTATACTATTGGTTGGAAGAAATTCTATGTTATTTATTATACTCCTTCCAACTAATAGTGAAACGATTTTTAGACTTAACAGTACGTATAGAAATCCGACATGACTTAAAATCGGATTCGATTTGGATTGAATTACTAAAAAAACGCGGGATATTTAGATTTAGATCAAGTTTGAACTGTTAGACCTCATTTTTTAAAACGACTAGTAGTATTACCATATTTAGTAGGATTTTGAATGAGGGAAAGCAATGGATTGTAGATGTCAAGGTAGAGAAGATTGGCATCAGAAAGTGTTGAATTTAAGGAATTAATAGCAGAAGAGAGCTTGGAATTGTAGAGAATAGCAGCTTTATTTGCATCTTCAAAACAATCTCTTTGTAAACCTCCACGTGTCGTTCTTTGTGATGGAACACATCCCATTGGTGGTAATCCTAATATCCCAACTCTTCTTGCCCCAAGTCCATATAACTCCTGCCACCAAATTTATTTTTTTTTTACCACATTAATTATCAAAGTTATTACGATTAATATAATATATTTAAATTATATTCAATTTCGTCCTAAGGACGAAATTGTAAAAGTGAAATTTAGCAATTAAAAGTAAAATTCTTTAATTGGACCAACATAAATTGTAATACAAGAAGACAAAACACAATTGGGTCCTCATAGACAACAACCTAAGATTTTTGTACAATTTAAATTTAATGATAAATGAATAGGAAATAAAAATCTAGTTGTCTAATAATTTTTTCCCCCTACCAAATCTACTTGATTTAATTGGTACAACTCATAATAAGCCTATCCAATTTAAGGGTGCTTTGAATGGTGTACATTAGAAACAAACAAATTTGAAATATGCAGAGACTTATGTAAGTTCAAATTGCGGAACACTAATTATCTGCTGCTGTTTCGTAACTTGAACTTGCAAAACAGGAATTTTGCAAGTTCAAGTTGCGAAACTCAACGCAAGATCATATTGCGAAACTTCTCACGTGTCAACTTCTCATTCGTTATTTTCGTTAACTACGTATTTAATGTAATCTAATCTACCACTAACCGTTTACTGACTTCACTTTCACAATTTAATCTTGCGAAAGTAAGCTTGTTTCGCAATATGATTTTGCGCAACTTATTCTTCCGCAAAATGATATTGCATAAGTACTAACTCATATTCACAGTTTGAATTCAATTTTTTTTTTTTTTGGTAAATGACCGCCCAATTTAATCTTGCCAAATTCCCCAAATGTGCTAAACAACTAAAAAATATGATAACTAACTAACCAATTTAAGCAAATCACATCAGATTAGAGCTTAATTATGATGTCTTAATTAAGTATTGAATTACTAATGAAAAATTGAGGATTCAAACCTGGAGAAAAGTTGAAGCAGAGCTAACCATGAAATCTTCATAAGAACTAATATCATATTGCTTTCTGAAAGGAGTGGAATAATAAGTATTCAATATATCATTTGTCCCTGTGCACAGTATGAATACACTGTTTGATATTATTTTTGCTGTTTTTTCTTCTCCAACTCCTGATTTTACCTTTCCTATGTACTCTTTCAATTGATTTATTTGATCCCCTAAAGAAAATGCTGGCTGCATATAATAATTAAATTAAAAACCTAATTTTAAAAATAATACAAAAAATATAATTCTACGCTAAATTCATAACAGACGTCAAATGTGACGAGATTATATATTAATTTTGAAAATCATTACAGATATCGGTTTCTCAAGTTAACGAATCAAAAACTGAACCATAAGCGCCAGTAACTTAATAATTTATAGAAATAGAATGTTTTTTTATGTTTGGAAGAAAATATTACATTTTTAATCGCCGAAATTAATGAAATTTCTCAATTTTTATAAAAAATAAAGAAAAAAAGAAAATGAGGAATTATAGTAAGTAAAGAGAAATAAAAAGGAATCAATGAATAATTTACTGCTAATGTATTTGTGATAGAATCAAAGCCGTTGCCGCCGGAGGCAAAACAAACTCCGGTGAGAAGGTCTTCAAGGCTTAGATTCGGATCAAGATATGCCGGCAACAGCTTCTTTACTCCTAATGCTTCAGCTGATAAGTAATAAAACAACATTTTAGTTTTTAGAGAAACCAAATTATAATTAAAATCATATTAAGCAATATAAAAACTTTAATTCTTTTATTTAAAAACCAACTACATTAATCATTAAAATAAAGTAAATGAGTATTCAGAGTTGAGAGAATCGAATGGAGGCTCGAGTAAAAGTGCGAGTAGTACCATTCAAGACTTAGACGAATTCATCGAACTTCAACATTTCTTCGGAATTTAAGCAAAGTCTTACAATCGTAATCAATTAAGAAAAGTTTAAAAGCATTAATTAACACGAAAACAAAAATTAATAAAAAAACGTACCAATTAAGTCAGAAGGAACTCTGCCGTTGCTGAATCTTCCAGTAGGTTTACCACCGACGAAATCTCTCCCATAAGGTGGGAAATTGCATTTAGCAGTAGTTTTAATATTATTGTTGTTTCCTGTATCAACAATTGAATCTCCAAATACAAAAACTGCTGGTACTTGTTCATTCTTTGGCAAATTTACTCTTGTTATTGCATTATTTTCTATAATCAAATTGCAGCCTAACATAATAAATAATAAGAATCTCTCAACAGAAAACATTTTTTTTGGCAACAGAAATTACTTCCTGCGTTTGTGGGGATTTTCGCAATGTTGCAAATGTTAATGTAACATATAGATTATATATATATATATATATATATATATATATATATATATAAATAGATTACTGTTTGTTGTACTTGTCCACTCCGGATTTATTAGACCAACAACTGAAACTGTACAAACAGAAGTTATTAAATCTTAAACCAATAAAAGTTATTAAACTTTAAACCATGAATCATGAATCATGATTGTTTAAAAGAAATTATTCTTAGTATATTAGAGTAATAATGTATAAATTGAATAATAAGCCATTGCATTTTACTTTGATCGAAATAAAATCGAACCATCATCTAAGATTACAGTTACGGTTACTGACTGTAAAAACTTAATAGATCAAACAATTCAATTTTATTTTAGTTCGGCCTAACCGCACATCATGCACGATTAATGAGAAAGTTTAATATTAATAATATAGTATTTAATTAGAGTTGGTCGCATAGTTACCGGTTTACTAAAAAAAATTATTAAAGTTCAATTATTAATTAATCTATGTATTGGGTCATAGTTTTAACATAATTATAAGGGAAATCGAAATCCAGACAGACCCAAAGGCCTATTATTAAGAGGGTGTACAAATGTTTTGGAAGCGGGTAGGTAGCAGTTGAGGACATTTAATTAGGTTTGAATAGAACAGGACAGTTGGAGAGTTTGGGTCCTGACCTTTCATATCGACTTTAATTATTCCAATTGTAATAAATTTATAGTTGTTATGATGAGTCTGTGTAAATTTAAATTGGATGATTGGTGTAGGTAAGACTATAAATACCTCTCAAATGTTTTTTTAGTTAATCGTGAATAATGACATACCCATAATTAGGGTTGCAAACGAGTGTGCTGCTCGAACTTGGTTCGTTTTAAATTTTATGAGCTCGAGTCGAGTTCGTGTTAAATTTCATGAGCTCGAGATCGAGTCGAGCTCGTGTTAAATTTCCCGAGCTCGAGCTCAGCTCGCGAGTTTGGCTAGTTTTGAGATTCGCAAAATTGACTTGTTTTAGGCTCGTGAACTTGACTGTTTTATATTGCTATTCGAGCTTGAGCTCGCAAATAAGTTTGAATTCAAACTCGTCTTGAGCTTGAATTTTAGTTCACAAATAAGCTCGAATTCGTTTACTGATGCTATTCGAACTCGTGTTCGAACTCGTTAATAGTCAAAAATCAAGAAAATTCATTTTTAATGTCGTTTCAGTGAGAAAATAAAAATAGCAGTTTCAGTGAAAGATAAATTAAATAGCAAAAAATGAAGTGCGAAGGCGGGTAGCTTGGTTGAAATATATTTTTTAGTTTAGTACTAAATTACGTCGTTTCGATAGGCTCACGAGCCGATTAAATGAGCTACTCGCGAGCTTTTTTAAACGAGTTGTTCGCGAGTCTAACTAAATTTTCGGTTCAAGCTTGGCTCGTTTATTATTGATCCGAGTTCGAGTCGAGTTTTTATCGAACGAACACCGAGCCGCTCGTGAACGGTTCGACTCATTTGCAGCCCTACCCATAACTAAACCGACTTAAATCGATAGTAAAATGTAATTCGAATTGAACTCGTACTATTTAATTTTCATTGTACAAAATAAGCGAACCAGAATAAAAAAAGTTTAACCCTTATTTATAATAAGATGCACAAGTTAATTAACTATATATTAAAAATAAAAATATTGACAAAATGTGTAACGAAAACATAATAAATAAATATTTATCTAGTCTATATTATATTATATCTTGCTAAGGATGTGACAATCAATTTATTAGGAGGCCCCTAATGTTTATATAAGTTTTAATTGTTAAATTCAGCAATAAAAAAAAAAATCTTTTGAAAATCCTATTTGGGCAAGTGTGGTGTCTAAGTATATATATTTATATAATTAATGTATGCTTTTTTTAAAATCACTCTTTCTTGACTCTTCTAATTTAATAATTATGGAATAAATGTGATATAAATGTTATTAGTTATTAGTTTTTAGTTTGGAGTTTTGGATTTTTAATTTTTGTTAGTATTATTATGTATAACAATAATTATTTTCTTTTTGGATTAATTAACTCTTTTATAAATAAATTCATTAATTAGTATAATTAAGGTGTTCATTCATTTATTTTATGAAGCTTTAACTTTTATATATATATATATATATATATATAATAAAATCTATATTATTGAGGATAAATTGTCTTTACATAATTAATTAATTAATTAAATTCTAATAAAAAAATGTTTTAAATATTAACTAAATTTAAATTATATTTTAATTATTAAAAATTAATTATTAAATATAAAAATACTAGAAGATAAATTGAGAAATTAAATGTTTTTTTTTTTGAAAAAAAAAATTCGTAGAAACAAATTTTTTAGTAACTAGGAATATAGGATATAGTGAGTTATTCTATATAATAAATTGATAATATATAAATAATTATGAAGAATGATGAATTTATATGGAGGATCAATATCATATTCAATTGGGACATGGGAGATTTATAATTAGTGGTATTATATACAGTTTATTAAAATATAAAGAAAAAATTGAAAATATCATACAAATAATATATAGTATGTTTAACACGGATTAATTTAAGTATTATTAGATTAATTTAACCTTATTTAGGCTGTTTTTGTTGATTTCCTTTGAAAATCTTGCGAACGACAAGATTTCATGTCATTTTTATAGTGTTTTTGATGAAAATCATAAAATTGCAGTAAAACGTCTGTCAAAAAAGATGAACAGTTTCAAAGTAAATGAACAACAACTGATTAAGACATTTTGGTTAAAACTTTTATCTATAACATACTTATTAATAGTGCTCAGATAAAAATTTATAATTTTTATATAAATTTTATTACTATGAGTATAAAATTAATTAGATTAATTAAAATTATATTAACAAGAACATAAACGAATTAACACGAGCTAAGAAAAAAATAGTTAATTATAAATAAATTATTGTAAAGGAAAAAAGTGCAAATAATAGAAAAAAACATATGTATTTACGAATTTGGGAAGAGCACGTGTAATATGACTATTGTCTCACACGTGCAGTTAAATTAAATCCAATTAGTTGACTTTTTCCACATAATAATCACATGTCATCATTGGATTCTCAAACCTAGAATACAAGTCAATTATATCAAGATTTGTTGATTACTATTAATTACCGTAATTATGAGAGATTTACCTAATCTTTCTCATTTTTCTTAGCAGATTTATATGTTAATGTTGAGCTTCTGAAACATATAAGAAATCGAATAATTGTAATTCCTTTCTAGTAATGCTATTCTGCGATAAACACTTTATAAATAGATAATAAACACCTTATAAACAGATGTAATACAAAAAATACATTAATCAAACATAAAGAAAAAAAAGCTAAACTTATTTTCCATTGAATGACTAAAAAATCTCAATCAAATTAAGATGTTTTGTAGCTCTAATCTGGTGTCATTTGATCGATTTTTTCATATAAAATATGTCGAGAAATTACACGTTTTATCAGTGATTATATTTTTTTTATCATAATTGTCAGAGATTTATTCTGTATTTTTTTTTTAAAAAAAAAAAAAAAAAGCTACTTTTAAGTGGATTGCTCTTATTGTGCCTTGCTTGCTACGGAAAGAACTCTTTTATTATGTAATACACAATGCTTGTTCAGTTTATTGAACTTTTTTATAAATAAAAAATTAATAAAAAAAGGAACTATTTTTAAAACTTATCGTCTAAATTAGGAAGGATTATATTAAATAGAGTTTCATACGCTTTCTCCGTAGGATGAAAACTATCCCAAAATAAATAATTTGTGTCATCTTGGCAAGTTAAAGGGTCCTCAAATGGAGTACAAAGGTAGGTCACTTCTATTTCCCCTGTGCCACAACACCCATTATTTACAACTTCAAACCCTGCAATTTCACAATAAACATGTAAATTTCAAAAATTAAAGTTCAACTTGGTCCTTGAACTTGACTCTAATATTCAAAATGACAATGAATAACTTTTTTTCCCTTCAAATTACACCTTGAATTTGCTGAACAGACGCAATATGGTCCTTTTCATAATTTTAACCAAATTAAATTTTACAAAATAAACAATAGACAGTAGTCAAAAAGGGCCAAATTGATCCAATTCACCAAGTTCAAGTACTGATTTAGAAAAAACATACATTTCGTGGCGTTCTGAATCATTGATACCAAATTTAGGAGCCAAATTAATCCAAATTATTGAGCAAGTGGCAGTGATGAAATTAAATTACCATAATTAGTAGGATTTTGAAGGAGGGAAAGCAATGGATTGTAGATGTCAAGGTAGACAAGATTGGCATCAGAAAGTGTTGAATTTAAGGAATTAATAGCAGAAATAAGCTTTGAATTGAAGAGAATTGCTCCTTCATTTGCTTCTTCAAAACACTCTCTTAATAACCCTCCATGTATAGTTCTTTGTGAGGGCACACACCCAATTGCTGGTACCCCAAAAATTACAATTCTTCTCCCCCCAATTCTATATATTTCCTGCCACAAAATTTAGGGTTTTAATAATAATAATAATAATAATAATAATAATAATAATAATAATAATAATAATAATAATAATAATAA